>OY740769.1:48090645-48327695 GCA_963513935.1 Aphrophora alni
TGAATTATTGAAAATAGTTAGCATATCAAAATAAACCATGTCTAATGAAAATTTTATAAATTGATTTTTCTTTTTAGCAAATTTTATCTCCAAATATATTACAAATATCTAGTAATACTTCAAAAAATTAAAAAAAAAAACTTCTTTTTTTTCACTACACAGCTAAATTCTATGCACCTTTCTGAATATAATGATATATAGAAAGTTGTGTTTTCCATAAATATTACTATTTTTGGTGAATTTTTGAAAATAAATTTAACAAATTCCCATTTTTCGTAAACCAATTTTTTAAATTTTGAAAATGTAACAAATTATTTTTTCTCTAAATATATTCACAAATATTATACAAAACTTTTGTATATCTTGAAAAAAGGTGGTAAGCTATTGATTTTGGATGATACAGGTTTTTTCTGAAAAATGTTAACTTTTTTTGACATCTAACATACTTACTCCAAAACCGTTTTAAAAATAATATTATTACATAGGTAAATTATACACATCTTTCTGAGAAAAATGATATATTATAAGTTAGGTTTTGTATAAAAATAATATTTTTTAAGAAAAACAAAACCTTTAAGGCAACGAAATAATCAGTGCAATTATTTGTGTTTCAACAATTGATTTTCAAGATCAAATTGTGAAAGTACTGACCTATTTCTGTTTTCATAAAATTATAGAGAACAGCCCAAGTTACATTCAAGTCGTTTCCAGAGTCTAAATAAATGGCACCAATCAACGACTCAAATATGTCACCAAGGACTTTAGGCACATCAACACTTTCAGCAAACTTTACATCCGTTTCTTCTCTCAAAAACAGAACCTGTAAAATTTTTATATTGAGATGAAATAAATAAACAATAACATATCCAAAACAGTACTAACTAAACAAATATTGGAAATATTGGTTTAGAGTATAAAAGCTAACACACAGACCTAAAATATATAATATGTACATAACTACTGGACAAACTTTCTTACATACATAGTAAGGATACAAGACATTCGTCAGTAATGTTCTAAAAATATACCAGTTTGCAAGTTAATTTTAATTGATTTACATTTAAATTACAGTGATTTCAAAACTTGAAGTTAGAAAATTTTCAATTTTATGTTTAGTAGTTAAAAACTATTTTAAAAAAATCAGAATATTCACAATAAATAAAAGACAAGCAAAAGAAAAATCTATAATAAACCTTGATAATTAAAAAGGTTTTCCTCTTTATGAAATCTCAGTACTGTTTGGAGATGACGAGTGGTGTAGCGGTCTTGTGTCATCGTTGCCAAGGAAACAAGGGTACTAGCCAAGGCCAATAACATTACTGTGTACATGTACTGAAAAAATCAGCCTTGCAACGCATATTTTCTTGCTTACATAGTAATCAATTTTGATGATAGGTACCAAACAATTTCATAACAGGCCTCTAATAAGCCTTATGCAGTCATTGTCATTCAGGTGGATCTTTCCGCTACACCACTCATAACAGTAATGCTCCCTCTATAATGGACAGAAACTCTGACACAAAATAAAATCTCTCATAGGCAAGAAAATGCAACAAGTTTTTCTTAAATTTAATTTTGTGTGTTGCTGTTTTATTAAAGAAAGCAGCCCATTGTAAACCTTTCACACAGTATATGTAATTTTGAGTGGGTATGGGTAAAGTCATCTCTTTACCTTCTACAGTGGTTATGAAATTCTTAGGTACATACAGAATTAAATTTATTATTATTATAAAATGGTTACCAACAAATAAAGTGAAAAGATAAATTTTTATAGACCCTCTATAGATGAGTGCCCTTACAAAGCTTGAAAATAGCCCTAATGTCTTCTGAAAATTATGAAAACCCTGATATCCCTATATACTTATTTCATCGTTTATTTCATATCTTTAATATTAATAATATAAGAGGGCTGTAGGAAAATAACCTCCATTTTCATAGTGCGAGAAGTAGTAAGGATAACAGCATCGTTCCTGCAGTCATGTGTTCAATACGTGCCCAGTTGTGCTTGTAAGAAGGTCATGCAGCAGTTTGTTTATCATAATAGGTTTTCAAAATAAGCACTGCAATTATAAATGCTGTGAGTACAAGACAAGATTTCTGTAGGCAAAAAAATTAGTCAGCAGCAGATGAACTGTGTGTTGTGCGTCAGTGAGTTTGTTTGTTTGTTGAGAGAACAAACATTCACGATGAGGAAAAGAGTGGCAGGCTATCTGTAATCATTGATAAACTTGTTCATAAAATTGATGAAAAGGTTCATGAAAATCGGCAGTTCACAATCTCTGAACTTTCTAAATAATTCCCACAAATTTCTCAGTCTGATTTGTATCTATGAGATAGTCACAGAAAAGTTAGGCTTCACCAAGCAAATCAAAAAAAGGCTTGATAAACTTTGTTGAAAGTTCAGCTCGAATTAAAAATTTAACCGGACCATATATATAATCCTTCTCATAAACCCTTATTAAGTTAGCACTACTACTCAAGAGAGTCCATGTGTCTGCTGCATACATCACCACCGGTCGAATTAGAGATCCGTACAGCCTGAGTTTGGTTCTTCTACTCAGTAGCTTGGACTTGAAGAGCTTATGGTTGGTGTACTTTGCTCTATTGCCATTCATAATCTGATGTATTATTTCATTTGTCTTCTTATTTTCATTGTTAAGATTGGCCCCAAAGATAAGTAAAACCAGGCACTCCTTGAAATTTGTAACCATTAATTTCAATATCTTAAATCTTCCTCCTCCTTTACTCTGAAAAAATTTACAACATTTTGATTTGTCTTCAGACCTATAATGGTCAGATCTATTCTCTGTGCCTCACTATCAAGATGCTGGAATATTTTTTCAGGGTGTTCACATTCCTTGCCACCAGAAGAACATCATCATCATCATCATATGTTCCCAGGTGTGTCATTATTTGTAGTATCTATCCTCTTAGATCTAGTTTCTCAACTGCATGGTTTAGTGATAAATTAAACAGTGTTGCAGAGAGAGCATTACTCTGTTTTACCCCTGATGTTATCTAAAATTGCTCTTTTCTTATGACCATGACTCTTTTGTTCTTGTTTCCAAACTCGCCAATTCTACAAGTTTTTGGAGTATTCCTAAGTCTGTCATTGCTGTCAATACACTTTTATGTTGATTCTGTCATAAAGTTACTTATAATCTATAAACAAGATGTGCAGATCAGTTAGTTCTATTATACTCATTAACAACCAGAGACTGACGGATTATGAAAATCTGGTCCACTATGCTTCTTCTTCCCCAGAAAAAGTGTTGGTGCTCGCTCAGACATTCCTCCACATAAACATTTAGCCTTTTCAAAAATGCATACAGCTGAAAATATATTATATACACAGCTCAGTAGAGTTATTCCAATATAGTTATTTTTTTTCATTTTTCGAACATTTCCTTCTGAATATCCTAGAAACCTCCTGTACTTATAAACTATAAACCAGGGTAAAAATGGAGGGGATGTATACACAAGAATTCAATTTTAACTTTGTAAAATATAATATTATAGAAATCATATTTAAAAAAATAAATTATGATAAATTAATGTTATTTGATTACTTTATTATAATTGTATGATTTATGTCAAAATATTGTATTCATGTGTGATTAAAATAATTCAATACTGATGGAACGAACGAAGAATAACTCTCAATTTTAATAATCTGTTATAGCTATAAAAATTGTAACAACAATAAAGATGTTTATTTATTATATGAATAAACAATGAAAAAAGAGTTAGATCGTATTAATGTAGATTGTTTCCGTAAGAATGTTACCTGCTTCCAGCATTCAGTTGTATTAGGTCTATTAAAAGAAAACAGGAATAAAGAGTTCAAATGCAATAAATAAACAAATAGTTTTATATTACATTAATTATTCTCTAAGTTGTCTGTAAGTTTGTAGTATCATTTACTTCATTATAAAATTAAAATTAGAATAATGATCATCATTTCATTAGTCAAGTTCAGTGATTATTTTTTAACATTTTTGGCAGATTTTATTATTTATAACCAATAACCATGTTGATAAATAGGGTTGATTTTTTTAAAACTGAGAGTTCCTTGAAAAGAAAAGGAATAATTTGCATATTGTAAATTCTTTGTAAAATTATTGGCTTTCGAGATATTTGACTTTAAAAATGTCGAACGGCCACCATTTTGAAAATGGGGAAAATAAAGTTTTTGTTTTTAGTAAACTTGTGTAAAGTAACATTTAAAGTGAATATACCAAATATGAACTTAATATCTTATTTATTTTCAAATGATAAAAAAGGTGGATAGTGGCTAAACAAAGGGGAATTAGAAGGTATTTTACTAAACAATTTTTGTTGTGTAAAATCCCAATGTGTATAGCGCTTGGGTTTTTTGTAACCCCTGGATATTGTTTTTATTATTTATTACCAAAATTGTCACTATTATACAGAGTCAAAATTTAAATATATTTTGTTGTGATTAAAGTTACATGATTCTTAATAATTTTTAATTGAATTTGTATTTTCATGTAATTAGCGAGAAGTTAAATGAACCGTAGTGTTGCAAAATGTAGTATGGGAAAATTTCAGCTTTGCCCACCTTAAGTAGGTAATAAATCATAAATGTAAAAAGTAGAGTACTACAGAAGCTTCAATGTGTTGAAAAGGACAGAGAATATCCAATACTAAAACATTAATATAAGATCCTCGATAAATACACCTGAGATTGAGTAGGACAGATGAAAGAGGCAGAGAAAAAGGGGCAGAGCAACACTTTCAGCATGACAAAAATGATTGAGCTTGGGTTAGTGCAGTTTTTAATATAACAATAGCAAGAAGTATAACTATGTGGTCTTTAATTTTGTCTCAAATGTTTCATTTTGTATTATAACATTTAACAAATAAATCAAAATTATAAAATAAATATTTTAGAATCATATTCATAACATAAATTTTTTAAATATATTTTGAGTTGGTTCATTTTTTACAATAACAGTTTTAACTGCCGTGTTTTAAGAAAAACTGTGGTTAATATTGTAATGGCTGTAATATTTTTATTTATTGTAAATTTTTTATTTATTGTAAGTACATACCACATTTTAAATCTATAAATATTCAAGAAAAATGCTCCATTATTTCCCCTGTATACTGTATAAACCTTTCAATAACGATGTGGTATTTTACTTTCCAAAGTAAAATAACTGATGCCAATTTTACTTTTTAATTAAAAAATTGTTCCAGTCTCAATACAAAAGTGTAAAAACGTTAATGAATAAATATCATTTGTATTTGGTAGTCTGTCAATATGCTACCCCTGACTTTTCATATCTCTGAGAAATATAAGGCCACTTCCTGCATATTGTTTGTTTTCTTGAGTTCCTTTGATGCAACATGTTTTTTTTTTCCTTTACCAAAATAAGCAATTTCTCTCAAATAAATAAATAACAATACAAGGAGAGTAATTCAAGATCTAATTATATTGTTCAATTTGAAGGTTATATTTAACGTTCATTAATTTACAGATAATAAACATATAATTGCCATCCCCTCCCATGCCTATCCACCATAGAAAATGTTGTTCTACTATAGATGGAAATAATATACAGCTACAATTTCAGCCTGATATCTTTATGTTTTTGTTTAGTTAAAAAGTTACTTTAAAACTGCATACAATTTTGAATTAACATTAATTTTTAGAACATGAAGCTGGATTTAACATCAATTCTTTAGTTTCCTGGCACTTACAATAAAAAATAATGTTAAAGGAATCTTTTTTTAATTAATTATACAACATAGAATACCCTATCATTTTTTGATAATAAACAATTTCAATTATATTACAAAATTCACGATGATTTTAAAATATTTTTGATAAAGTTACATCCGTCTTGAAAGACACATAATTTATAACGAAATAAGTTGTTAACCAATAGGAATAAAGATGGGATTTACACCAATATTTTATATGGTGTTTGTAGCAATAAATGTGTTAAAGATTATCACTTTCTTTCAACTTTTCTATCAGGTCTCTCAACTCTTGTTCTCTTCCGACTCTGATGCCATTACAGTATTCGAGGGATTTTTAAATATATTTTTTGACAGAGGTTTTTTCTTTTAATTAGGAAAAAAAGCAAAAAGTGAGAGAAGATACAAGAGTCTGGAGTTTCATTTCTTATGAATGGAAAAAAAAATCACATTATCTTGGCTATTTTTTTATCGTACATACTTTACTTTTTTTTAAATTACAGTATTTTATGTTGTCAATGAACTCTATTTACCAAAGAACTCTTGGTGGTGTAAAATAATTAATTCTCTATATAGCTATATATTTTATAATGCTTTTTTATCTGTACGCTACAATATAAGTATGTATAATCGTTTTATATGTTTTTAGATCAAATATACTAATCATTTAGTCGAAAATTATGTTCATTAATTAAGAATTGATTTATTAAACCCAACTCAATGTGGGAATATACCTCCTGTTCTTATCTGTTGAGTAAAATATAATCCAAGATTGTCACATTTCCCTCTTTCAATCAGACACAAAAAGAAACAAACAAATACCGGAGGGCGCCAATTGGTAGCTTACTATAACACCGGTAAAACACCTCAGTAGCTGTTGGTACTTACGAATATTAACGATGAAATGGTGAGAACACCAAAACTATTTAAATACAGGTATTCAGTGCGGTGATAAAACCGTTGATATAACTATAGATTAAGAAAAACTGAAAATCTACAATTATTTGCAAAAGTGTCACTCTTCTATCATTCAATAAAATAAAAAAAAAAAAAAACGTAAGATGCATCACACCCTAGGAGGGTGGCAATTCACTAGTCGGGGAAGGGAACATCGAAAGTTATCGGTGCCATGCCTGCAAATATTTTCGATCAGAACAATGTAACTGAGACAGTTGATAGCGAGGCTCCTTTCTTCTTTTACTGATTTATTACAATTAGCAACTATAACAAAATTTTTTCTTGGATTTCATATTATAAAATTATTAGGATTGACTTTCAAATTAATATTTTCTTTATATCATCTGACAAAAGAAAAAGCATATAGTAATAGTATATATATTAAGACAGCTTCAAAATCCAGTACAATACCTCATTTTTTCCTGTATATATTAAATTTTAGGTTTTCCAGGAAATATTGGACATATCATTCCAAAATTCCAGTCATTTGTTATTTCTCCTTCAACCATATGATCCCCATATTACACATTGTAGCAAACTGCCACAGAATTTTTCTATTATCACTAGTTACACTGGTGCAAGTATTTACCAGCATTCCACATAAAATTCTCTTTGCCAATCTTGGCATTGAAATCACCAAAAATTAACAACACATATAATCCTATATCTCTACGTAAGTTTTCACTAGACTAACATAAAATGAAATAAAAATTTTAACTGAACTACTGATTTTGAACAATGTAAGTATGTACTACAACAGAAAATTCCCCAAAACCACAATAAAACAGTAACAACACAAAGACTGTATATTTATGTTTATTCTACCTTATGTGCATTTCAATAGCATTGCTATCATCTTTAGAGGTACCGTACACACTAAACTTAATAACTACGATTACTACATAAGATAGAATAAACATAACTATTACAGTCTTTGTGTTATTGTGGAATTTTCTTTCATTGTATATTCACCACATTGCTCTAGTGATTCATATAATGTAAGTACAGTCTTTATAACAAAATCTTTGCTATGTAATTAATTTTGGGTAAACTTAACACTATCAAATTAGATTGTCTTTTATATTGATTAATGATACAAATTTTGAATGATTTATATGTCAAAAAGTTTCTTTATTTCAAAAATACACTATCTCGGGGAAGGGGAGCTCGTGCTGGCCAAGAAATCCTGTTTTACACGCAAAATTTTTATACAAATGAAAAGTTATTTCAATTTTAATTTATTATGAAAATAATTTAGTCAAATTGTTCACTAAGTGTTTCCTTACCACTATTTCTACGTTCAACTTCGGTCGATATGACCGCGAAATTCACTCTTGCACACACAAAAAATACACATCTTGTTCTGTCGGCGTTTCACTTAGCACTCTCCAAAAAAAAAAAGACGCTCTCCTATCTTCAAGCTTGCCGGCTACAACTGCACTGATTTGAGTCGTCCATTCTCATTGGCCGGTGAATCCGTTGTCAAGGCAACGAGTTCGTTGTGTCGTGAAATTATTTTAAGTGTTTTAACTTTTTAGCTATATTTTAATTCCAAAAATGATTTGTAACAATTTTAATTATTCAAATAAACACTTTATATCGAATTTTTACTTTACATAATCTTTTTTTAATATAGGTCAAAATTTTACCACGTAATCTATACTCTGGCTTGGCTACAATTAGAATTCAAAATGTCTAACTTTCTGATTATTAATTATTTGATAATGGCCTAATTTTACAAATTTATATATTTTACAATTACCAGTATTTCTATGGTTTCTTACATTTTTTTCAACCCAATTTTTAATTTGGAAGAGGTTATATGTATTCCCTATTTGTTTATTAGACTTGCTTCTATTAATTTGTACCATTATATCATGTATACTGATTTCCCCCTCTCAGTCAGTGCTCAGTTTAAAAATATTTTAAAGTACTGTTTTGTGAGTGTTGAGAAGTTCGTGGTGTTTGGGCTGTTTCGGGGAAGTGGTTTTGAATACATGTGTGTGTTTAGTACTGTTTAGTTATTTTTCTTAATTATTGTTTATTTAGTAATTGTTATATGTTTCATTTGATTATGTATTTTATTTATAAATAAGTAGACAATATTTATTTTTAATTTTGTAGTTATTATATGTTTGATTAGTACTTATATAGTTGATAAGTATGTTTTAAAAGTTAATATATTTTGTAATTGTTAAGGTTAAGTGGAAGAGGACTCTATGGTCCTAACTTCACTTCAGAAAATTTAGATTATTTATTCTATTTTCCCTCCTCCAGAGTTGTTTCACTTTTACCTGCAGGTAAATAATAAATTATCTTATATTTATTATTACCACTAATCATAAATATTTAAGTAAAACAGATTGGTATAGTGTCAAGATAAACACTGTGAATAATCATGAGAGTTATTCTGCAGATGAACTATTCAAATAATATTTTTTTTAAGGTAAACAGATGATTTTTAACAGTTGCTCTGAGGAAACAATAATTTAAGAGGTATAAAAATAAGTGTACAAGAATTAATTTAATTTTGTAGAATGTGTTATCATGAGACCACTTCATGAAGATCATTTATAATAGAGAAGTTTCACATAGTTCATATGTTTATTTGAGACAATGGTTCTCCCCATTGATCATTTAAAGTAATAAATAAAGATTATAATATGATAACTTACATCATCGTCAATAGCATAATCACGATCTTCTTGATGACGAACAAACCGCATAACTGCGTTATCTAGTTGGCACGAACGTGCCAGCATAAATTTATGTAATCCATAACGTACAGCAAGACAAGCTAGTGTTATGTTGTTTACCAAAGCTGATCTCAAATCTGTCAATTCTCCCGGAGAGAGGTTACCACATTTCTCATAAATATGGCAAGTGATTAGAAAATCTATAATAAGAACCAAAGGAATTAATTAAAAATATTAATTAAATCTCTACAAAATAAAACTGAAACGTTAAAAATAATTTGAAGCAAGTTACCTAAATGTGAACATTGTTATGAAATTATAATTTATTTCTCTTCCAAAATTAATTTAATTATTTAATACTAAGGAGTCGTAGTAGTTACCCTCAAATGGTTGCACCTATTTATGCACTTGACTTTCCCGGACCATATTAAATTAGAAATCTTGCTTCAAATTATACACTTTGTTGATTTAATTATATAAAATGTATTATTTATATAAAAACCTAATGCGGTATATATATTGTTTTAAAAGCATACGTTTCTCCAAAAAGAAGTAACCGGAGTCAGGTTGTGTGAGTGAGTACTGTTTCATTTTTACTAAAGGACAATGCTTAATTGAGCATACAAAATATTTTAATTGATTATAAACTGGAAATAGTGGGGTGCAAAGGTTTATTATAAATTTGTTGACTAACCAAATACTAAATTAAGTGATAAAGGTTCTCTAGAGATTATCTGGCAAGTGTAGGAATTCAAAAATCCAGAGAAAATATTAGATAAACATTCTTATAGCCAAATTGAACATTTAAAAACTTTGATTCAAAATCTTATCATTAAACTCTTACAAACAAAAATTGACATTTGATGGCTAATAACATAATCATGGATGTTTAAACAACTAGAGAAACACTCTCTCTCTCTCCCTCCCTCTCTCCCTCTCTCTCTCTCCCTCACTCCCTCACTCTCTCTCTCTCTCTCTCTCTCTCTCTCTCTCTCTCTCTCTCTCTCTCTCTCTCTCTCTCTCTCTCTCTCTCTCTCTCTCTCTCTCTCGTCTAAATAGCAATTTTCATAAAGATCTTGATTATTATTTAATTGCTTTAAATTGGCGAAGAAGTAGAGATGGATTTTCTACATGATAATGTTTAACAGAATGTTTTTGAATCATTGTAATAAAAAACAAAATGGTGATCTGGTGCCATTTACATAAGTAGTAATTGAATTGTTTATTACGTTTGACAAAATATTGAACTTAAATTATGAATATGAGAGTATATTGGAAACTTCTTATACAATTAACCAAAACAAAGAAATAAGGAAGCTCTTTGAAAATGAAACAAAGGTGTCAGACCTTTGGAGGTTTATACTAAACAGGATGAAGCTGAAAACAATCTCAAGGATGCAAACGTGTATTTGTAAACAAGAGAGCTATAGTGGAAATGTAAAAATTGCAAGAAACGAAACAATAGTGATTAGATTAAATAGATTAAAAATTAAGATTGAAATTTTAGAAGCATAGTTGTGTAGGAAAATAATTAATACTAATGATATAATAAAACCTTTACTGAATGATTTAAGCAAATTGATAGCGGGTTTCAACCATCTAATGAAGATATACAGGACTCGAGTGGAAATGATTGGCAGATTGTTAATGATAAGGTCTGTAAAAATATTTAAAAAACGAAGTTGGAAAATGTATTTCTGTTATTGTAAACAATTTCCTAACAGCAGCAGAATATGAGAATCCAATGAAGTATGCAGGTAGTGAAAGTGAAATTATGAAAAGGAACGAAACAGAACAAGTCATTGTGAGAACTGGAACTAAATCACAAGAAGTACTAACAAACAGCATTAAACTGTGGAAAGAAATAAGTAAACTCATTGAAAATGAAACAAAGGTGTCAAGACAAATTCATTTTAATGAAAAATTGGTTAGAAAAGAAGAGGGATAAAATTGTTCATTTAGAAAATAAGACTTATCTAGTCATAAAAAAAACCTGGGAGCAAATGTGATAATATAGTTCAAAATTTGTGTATTTGTAAAAAAGAGAGCTATAAAGAGAATAAGCTGTTTAGAATGTAATTATATTGTTTTATGAACAGGAGCTAATGACGCTTAATAAATAAGCCAATTGCTTCCATCATACATTCTCCTAAAACTTGTTCATAAATATGTAATACTGATGCATTACCACATAGACATAATTTAATAAACTTTTGTGTGAACAGAGATATGAAAAAGAGAAAAGAAATGAAACAGGATAATAGAAAAATTGATATGAAGTGTTTACTGAATATTAACCCGTAGCACGCTGAATAACAATTTAGGCTATTTACTCATAACGTGCTATTAGGGCGAATTTTTTTTTTTTGTAATTGTTTAAAGTTCTATTTGATTTTGGGTTCTTACAGATATATTTGGTAAAAAATGTAAATTGGCTTTAAAATTATTTTTTTTTACAGATTAAAACAAGAAAAAATACTTAATTTCACATTTTTGACCGCCCTATGAAACAGATTATATATTTTTTTATATTTACAAACAAATCATATTAATTTTTTTTATATAAAAGTAGGCCTACTATTTAATTCAAAATAACCTGAATTTCATCAAACAAATAAATTTTAGTAAAAAAAAAATTTGAGAAAAATCAACATACCGTATCAAAAATATCTTTCTACTGCTCATAATAATTACCTACATTCAGGACATCAAAAAAATTACTGATATAGACTAAATATACATATAAACACACAAACAATATCTTTGAAGAAATATATTGTTTGTTTTAAACCTAATTTTCCTTTGAAGAGAAACAGACTTTACATCTATATATGTAAATTTTTAAAAGGTCTAAAGTTGTAAGAAAAATGTTTTCCTAATAAAAATATCAACAGCAAGTTTTATTTTTGTCAATTTTCCATGTTCAACAAGTTGTGAATTTTCATATATCTATCTTTAGGCATACATTCTGAAACACTGTTAATTTGCAAAGGATCGTTTAACCAATAATGTTCAATATAATTCTTTTTTTTTTTTTTTTTATTATTATTATTTTTTTTTAATGTACCATTAATATTGTCGTACCTCAGAAAACGTTCATTTCTTTTTTTTTGTCAATGATTTCCACTGTTTCAATTTAGAATATGGGAAAAGTAGATATTATGTAATGAAACTATTTGGTGGTTTCAACAATAATTAAGTCTTAACAGCTCGTCACAAACCATTTTTTTCAAAAAAATGTAGTTCAAATCATGGATCTCAATATGTATCAACACCAACGACTTCTAAATTTCTAGTAACTGCTGCAGGAGAGATGTAGGCAACAATGAAAGGCTTTCTGCATTCTCGAATTTGAGAAAATAAATTTGGTATTGACGGAGGAGCATATAATTTAATAACAGAAGAAATCTTAATCAGGCTGTAAATAATATAACAGGGCATCTACTAACACTGGCTACTGCAATTCCCAAGTTTTTCTCGCCTATTTTTCCAGAAATTTCCCAGATTTTTTCATACCTTTTCCAACTAAATCTATGATTTCAGAGTGAAGGTGAATCGAAGAAAGTAGAAAATAATGTACAAGATCCTATCAGAGAGTTCTGAAGTCTTGTTAATGAAGTGTCCGAGTCCCTCGATAGGTTGCTGGTATTGACTAAAATTTTTCTGTGATTTGTCAATGGATTTTATTTGTCCATCATGAAATCTTAATTGGGAAAAAATGCTATTCTATGAATAAATTCTAATAATTTAGATTGGTTTAGGTTTTACTTGAGTGAGAGAATACAAAAGACTGAAATTAAAAATAAATATGGTGTCCAACATTATCTCTTTACCCTAAAATATTACCTTTGTCATCTTTGTATTTGTTTGAGCTCCTATGTTTGTGTATACCCGTAGCTTTCTCGTTAAAAATAAATATGTGCAGCAAAATTATAATACAAGAAATAAATAGAAAATATCACAATTCATGTACTAGATCTGATGGAACAAAGTCCTCTTTATCAGGGTATTTTGTATTATAATTTATTAAGAGTTTGATTTTAAAGTGATGGGATACAACTATTTTTAGAACAAAACTAAAAAATAATATTATTAGAGAAATGATACATGAATATTTGTGTACAGGAGAAAAATCCTTTTTTAATGTTAAGTGTTGTGTACTGTTCTATTGTAAGTTTTTATTGTTCATTTTTAATTATGACTTATTCTTAAAATATAAAAAATAACTGGCAAGTTCCCCACATTTAAAAGGTCTTGTACTTTTTAAAATAGGTGTTGTGCAATAAACAAAAAAAAGAGCTTTAATATAAGGCACATGTTTTATTAAGAAAGGTTCAGTTTGTATTTGTTGCTTATATAACTCTACGAAAACAGATGATGTTAGTGTAGCATGTTTATGTAAATCAATAGTCAGCTGTTAGTGTAGTATCATTTTGTGGTTAGTTGTTCATATTTATTTGTTTATAATGAGTGCTACAATTATTGATTCTACCAAGTGTAAAGTACGAGCAGTAATCCAATTTTTGATGGAATTTTAGTGGCTGAAATTCATCAGCAAAATTTGTGACGCTTATGAATGATGCAAAAGAAAGACAAGTGGCGTCGATTATTTTGAGAAGGGCGATGATGATGAAGAACATAGTGGCAGGCCATCATTGATCACAGATGATTTGACTGAAGAAATTACACTAAAAAAATTGTGAAAACCATTACTTCACCGTGTCTTCGACGTTTCTTAATATTTCATGATCTACAATTTATGAAGTTTTGGCTGGAAAATTAGCCTATAGAAAATTGTGTACAAGATGAATTCCATAGATAACACAGAATAGGAAATGTCTTGCTGTATCAGATGAATTTTTGTAATGTTAACAAAATAAATTGGTTGATCACATTGTTTTAAACGTTAAGATGAAACAGCAATGGCGATATTGGTCATAAGAGAGACCGAAAAAGATTAAACAAGAACTTTTGATAAAGAAGTTTTTTATTCATTGTAATAAAGTTTTATTATATTTTTATGTTTTTTAAAAATTTCAAACCAGATCTTACTTAAAAAACATCCATCGTATTATATAATTTATTTAGGAATGTAGGAAAAACATAAAATGAGCTATGAACACAATCATTGAAAAAGAAAAAATACAGGGTTCAAGTTTGCTTCACTTGTGCTATAAGTCCGCACTCAGAGTAGAATTATTTGTCTAAAATTGAGTTTTTAATGATAGTGGTCAAGGTTTATTTCATTTTTTGGCAATTATTCTTGAACCCATTTTTATACTTGTGATTTTGCATAAGGGTTTGAGTCATTAATCTTTACAGTTCACTAAATTTGAATGAAATTGGTAGAGCCATTTTTGAGACATTACATCTTTTATAACAGCTCCATACAGATTTTTGCCCATAACTTATGAACCGGCATTTCGATATATGGCAACGAATATGTTTTATTTGGGTTCATAGAGAGAAATTTGATCAAAATCGTTCAAGTAATTTGAGAAAATTACAACTTTCCCTTTTTAATATGAAGGCAACTCCCAATTTTAACCCATTCGTCTACTTCAACGAAACGTTCTCGCTGCGGCCGCCAGGCATAGCGTAATACTTCGATGAGACCAACTCGCCTTTATTTAGTTCATCGTTTTCTCGACATATATCACCATAATACAGGTTAAACTTTGTTACCGGCTTGTTAAGTAGTTCAGTAAGCCACTGATTTCACTTTTCGGGTTGGCAACACTGTTGTTTGGAATTAAATAAATGTGAAACAGCTGGTTTTCGTCCTCGGTGTTGACAATGTTGTTGTTCTAACCTACGTGCGAAATGGCCGGCCGTAATTGTTTGCGGAATAGTGAAATAGATCGTATTATTGATGACAACGGTTATTTAGTTAGTGATGATAGTGTCGATTATAACCAATATGAAGAAGAGATGGTGTTTGAAGAAGTTTTCGAGGAACAGGAGATGGAAAATGATGAGTTGACGACGAACCTCCATAAGTAGACTCAGCTTTGTTTGGCGAACAGAATGAACTTATAGAACAGAATTTTGCTCTCTATTACCTACACAGTATAATTTATTACAATTTAGGTGATACACTTTATTGTATTGTAGCAAAATATTAGGGTACTTTAGGCCTATAATAAATAATTACCTACAGTTTCAGGAGAATTTTATTTGATGCCAAAACTTTCAATAAAAAAATTTTGCAAAGCAACAAAAATAATAAATTTGAAATTTTATTTTTAATTTGTATTTCTAAAAAATGGTATATTTATATATTTTAAAGAACATAATGGATTTACATATAAGTATGAGTTATAAAGCAACAAAAACAATAATAAGAGAAAAAAAGTAAAAATTTTAAAATGTTTTTTAAAAAACCGACGGATAAACAGACAGACAGACAGACGGATAGACATTTTATTTTATTTTTTTAACTCTAAACAAACGTTGCTTAGATACCTATAAACAAATGTTAAAATTTCATTAAAATATGACCATTAGAACTTACTTTATAATAATTTATGTAACATTCTGCTAAAAGGGCAAAAATAATAGGAATGTCCAGGAACTGCAGGGCTTAGATAAATAGGTAGGCGAATGGGTTAAGTAATATAAAAAAAATAATTAAACTCCCAAGATAAGGCTAAGATTGCCCACATACCAAATTTGATTATAATTGGCCCATGCATTTCTGCTGTAGAACATTGAACAGATGACAGACATTATTTCAAAAATCATTCTTTTGGACTCAGGGTACCTCTAAACGGATATATCTCTAAAAGAGATATATTTTTGAACAATCCTTACTTTCCCTACAACAAATTATTTCCTATGTATATATCAGTTTTGAGCATTATATTTTTTTTAAACATCTAGAAGTCAGGACAGAGATCTATTTGAATTAAAATTATATAACATACCAATTATTGCATCTCCAAGAAATTCCATTCTTTGGTAACATTTAGTTAAACTATTTACAGTGTATGAAGGATGTGAAAGTGCATGAAGAATGTATGCGTTATCTTTGAATTTGTATCCCAAGATGTCTTGAAGTTTTTCTGGTTCAATTAGATGTGTAGACACAACTCCTTTGCCAAGAAGTACATTTGGAGGTTTCATAGAGAACATGTAATCACTAAGCATATCATCCTTCATGATGCCCATCCAATTGGTTAGCTTCAGTGCTCCTCTGACGCCACAGCTCTGTACAGCACAAACTTTCTTACATAAACATCGAAATAATAATTCAATATAATAATTAGATTTCAAAACAATTATTAAGTTTCCATTAAAATGAGTAATTAAGTTTATAATTCTTTGTAATGAATTACTCCTTAACCGACACTTTAACGCCTTTAACTCCTTATCGCTTTTTGTAATATTACACTTTCAGCATTATCATGATCATCTGGCCTGAATGAAGATCTACAGCTCTAAGGAGTGCACTATCTGCTATGAACCAAACTATATCTGGACACTGACCATCTCCTGACCTGTGCTGTACTTCGCCCTACACTCAGACAAGAAGAGAATTTGACGGCTTAATACTGGGATGCCAGGAACAAGATGGAGTGACTCTGAAATATATGTTGGTAGTGGAACTGAAATAAATCACAATCCACAATACTATCATGAGACCAATGTTTAACTTATCTTCATGAATGACCTACAGACAAGAGTCTTTCAGCTTATCCATGTTTCATCAACATCACTGTATGAAACTTATGTTTCTTTGATAAAAAATAAAAATACAAAACCTTAACCTAAACCATTTAAGCTCTTCTAAAACTTTATAGCCTTCTTAGTTCCTTCAATATTAATGAATGAAACTTTAAAAATTAGCATTAATTCATGATAGTCTAATTTTGAGATATTACTACTCCAGGAAAATATTTACATGTTCTTGAAAAATAAATGTTTGATGGGAGATTTCTGTGTTATTATGAAATGAACAGTGCAAAAACTTTCTCACACACCCATTCATAATTTAAATACTAACCAAACAAAACATTGCCAAAAATGTCAATAAAAGTAAAAATCAACCTGGGACAGTGTCTTAAACTTTATATATTATTTTAAAGAATATTTAAGTAAGATTTAAACTACTTTATATGTGTCATAAACTTGTCTTATGCATAAATATTTTACGATGAAATAAAATTTAAACAACAGCATTCAAGGTTCGTTATTATTGGCGACCAATACCTTTTGCTCGTATACCTTGGGAGCTATATTTGAGTAAAATTTGATCACAATTGTTACACTCTATTTTGAGAAAATCAGAATTTTTGTTTTAGCAGATAACCCCCAAATCTTAAGTTATAGAAAAAAATCCTGAGGTATGACCAAAATATCCCTACATGCCCAATTGGAACAAAATCAATCCACTCATTTCGCCTGTAGAGCACTCTACAAAATGATAGATAGACATAATTTTAGACTCAAAAGACCTCAAAACAGATAATTTTGTGAAAAACTTGAAACCTGCCCATCACATAACTTTCTCTATACTATGAATATGTGATAAAGTGAAATGATAGACAGAAAATTAATATATCTTCAACGCACTGTTTGGGCTTTACAGTTTAAAAATGACTTCCAAAAGCAATGTGTAGAATCATTTAGTATCTAAAATGTAAATGTATAAGTCAATTTAATTGTTACTTCAAATTTATTTGGATTAAAATTCTTGATCCCCTTTTCCAGAGAAGATTTAATTTAATAAATTCAGTTATTTGTAAAATAAAAATAAACAAAAAACCAAAATTATAATACTTTTTTGAAAAATTATTGAAATAAATCTGTATTATTAAATGATGTTTTATGACCATACATACCTTAAGGTAAACACCAATCAGAGCTTCCACTACATCGGAAACAGTTTTGTCACCAACTATTTGAACAGAGATAAAATTTGTATTTGTTAATGACAAATCATCGTCATCGGCTCGTTCTAATATTTCATCCAATATATTTTTAGTAGTCTCCGCACTCAATTTTCCTGCAATACTTTCATTAGCAGGAACGCTTAAATGAAATAAAACTCTCGGCGATAAGTTGGCACTAAGGATGATCTTCCGCACTTCAGGATGTACACAAAAACCAGGTGGCACCCAATCTTCTTTTGGAGAAAATTCATTGACCTAATATAACAAAATTTCTAATAAATAGTGTTTGCAATGTTATATTTATAAATAAAAAAGGGTGATGCTCAATGTAAATCCATTCTTTCTTAATTCAAATTTGGTGGTAAAAAGAAATTGATATTCTTTTTTTTATAATAAACAGTAAAATAAAAATTAAAGATGTATTATTTTTTGATGTTATTAAGATTTCCCTTATTTGGTTTTAAGGTATAAGTGAATTAGTTTTTAAGTAAATTTAACCTTCTCACATGTGAAAGTAAAAGTTGAGTAACTGTTACATTTCTCAATCATATATTTCTATTTCATTTTCCAATTCTATAGTAAGTAAAGTTGGAACATATTTTGTGATACCAAAAATGGTAGTTTTAACTTGGATAACCAAAAAATGGTTATATAAGATTTGAATATTAAAAGTAACCCGGGAACGTTGAAATTGAATGGGTGGGGAGACTTCAGAAGTCAAAAGAATAACTCAATGTACATGTTAAGACAAGGGAATATAAAATTTAAATATAGATTTCCAAAATACTGATGTGATGTAAAAAATGTTAATTATAAGTTATATGAATATTTGAATAAAAATTGTGTAGTGAATATGTGCAAAAGCTGTTGTCAAGCTTTTAATTTGAATAGTGTCCGGTCAGCTAATCAGATGAGCCCTGGAACACAGGATGTAAGAAATACTCACATGTGGTTTGGACCAGTTGGAAGGGGACAGTTGAGTAAGTCAGGCGTGTTTTCTGTTCAGAGAAACTTTTTCAAAATGTAGAGAAAACGTTAAACCAGTTTTGAGGTGAGGTCTGATGCGATCAGACGTGTTATTTTTGTCTAGAGAAGTTTTATAAAAATTAGTGAATATGTGAAAAAACAGTCTTAAGGGAACAGCAAAGTTGGTCAGACGTAATCTTGTGTAAAGAAACTTTTATAAAATGTGGTAAAAATGTTAAAAGTGGCCCTAAGATCAATCTGAAATTGATCTAAGTGATACTCGTTCTAACTTAAAGCATGAACTTATAATTTAAAGAATGTGAACTATATGAAATGTGTAAAAATAAAAGTCTTGCATGTGTTCGAGACAAAAGAGATTTTTTGAATCATGAACTCTGGACAAGATCGTAAAGTCTCATAGTAGAACGGGTTAAATCATGATACCAACAAACATTTAATTATTTGAACAATAAAATAATGAATTCCGTACAGCAGCAAGGAATCGACCACATCAGCGGCTCGACGCAGGACGAGATGCATTGTCTACGAAACATCGACAAGGAATTGTGCTTTTAACTAAAAAGAACGTGCCTGGTATACACGTTAAGACTTTATTTCTAAAATCATTTTTGTCTATAATATGATAATAATTTCTTACTGTTTAATTATAAGTTTATTTTGAGAATTTGGATTATACTATAGAGGCAATGTCTTATATTATAAAATATGAAAAAATTAAAATAAAATCCTTCTTTTAAATAAATAAATTAATGAAACTTTATCTAATTTGTAGAACTAAATTACTAATTACACTAATTCAATTAAATGAATTAAGGACTTTTTTGCTTTTTCTTTTGAGTTGCAACTAAAAAATAAATTTAATAAATAAAATTCAATTTGATTTTGTAAAGAAATATGAGTATGTATTAAGCTAAGATTTCTGAATATGAACGTATAATAATATTTGATGATAACCTTGTATAAATGTTTTAATATTTTCATTTTTAATAAAACATGTTAAGTTTCAGCACAACATCTAAGATTTCTTTATTTCACCAAGAACCACTGTGAGTACACTTTTAAAAGGATTTGCGACCCTTAGATATTTTTAACAATTAACTATTAACTTCTTTTTCAAAATTGGTAAGCTAACACTACCTGGCGCCCATGGTCGAGCAAATTATTTTCTTCTCTTTTATAAAAATCAGATTAAGATTAAATTCAAACCCCGTATTTTTATAAATTTACAATTTAGATCAATTTATGAATGATATTTGTCTGGTCCATTTTTGTGATCATTACCTTAGAATGGGTTGTCTGAATGACTCTAAATTAAAGGTAAAATACAGAGCAGAAATTAATGGAATGGTTATATTTTGGTTCAAGTCCTTAAGAGATGAGGGAACCAATAAAACTACATATACATTTTAACATTTGGAGTAGGTGTTGAACCCATGAAATCAATAATTTTGGTTAAAATCGCACAATTGTAGATTTGAGTAAAAAGTGATTGTTAAAAGACATTCCAAGAACAGTGGTATAAATTTCACAAATTTTAAAATCTGATTTGGGGAGTAGAATTTGAATTATAATTGTTTTAGGAGTGGAGTTAAAATTATGAAAAACAATCATTCAAAATTGGTATTAATCTTACATTTTTTATACGAATTATAATGTTTATGAATCTGGGATACTGGGATTGAGTTTGATATCGCCCAATCCCCCAAAATTCAGAGCAAACTCCAAAATGTTAATTAACAAAAATATATTAACTGATTCTTACTGAACTAAATAAAATAATGGTTTTTTAATAACCAAATTTATATTTAATTTTGATTTTTTAAATAATAGGAAAGTCATTTGCTGAATATATCAACTATTTTTATAATTTCCAAAGAAATAATTAAATCTTACTCACTTTGATTTTTGATCCAAGACCTATTTTTTTGCCACAATAAAATAGGTTCTTGTTGCCCACGACTTTGCCTTTAATTTGAGTTAACTCTCCTTCTGTCAAGTCTGGAAAGTGCAGATATAAAGAAAGAGAAATAGAAAATTTGAGGAAACAATCCCCAAGCGTCTCAAGACGTTCATATTGCACAATATCGTTAGAGCAAGCTGATGTAAGTGCCTGTAAACAAATAATTTTGTTTTTTTAAGAAATTTTAACCCAATTCATAATTGTTTATGAATAATGAAATATCACTATTTTAGTATAATCCACAAGAAAAAATTATATTTATTTGAATTGTTAGCCTGAAGCAATGATCACTGTTTTATCTTTACAATGATCCACATAAGCTATATAGAATTGATACTTTACAGTACCTGCATAATTTCACATTGTTGAGGCCCAATATGGCCCTCTGGTACTCCTGCTAAAATGTGGAGCTCTGGTGGTACAAATCTTGTATTTTTCCTAGTTTCACCATGTATTGACGCCTAAAAAAAAAAAAAAAAATCCATGTTACATACAAAAATTACCTTTATCTTTTCTACTCTGGAGGAATTTAATGGTAAATTAGCGATAAGTTAATTAAATTAATTGAAAGCAAAACTATTGTAATTGTTTTAAAAATAAACATATATATATACAAATTAACAATTAACAATAGTATATATGGGGTATCCAAAACAAACTGACCTTATTAAAAAAAAAAATTTTATTTAGTTTTTAAACACAAAACCTTCAATCCCCTCCAAAGTACTTTCCACTGAGACTAATACACTTGCCAATCTTTTATTCCATCGTAGAAAATATATTTAAAAATCATCCTATGTGATGCCTGACAATACCTCTGTCGTTTTTTCGTTGTTTCGGGCATTCGAAGGACTCCCAGAGTGAAGTTTGTCATCAATTGATATTTCACCTCTTTTCGGGAAAACCATTCAAACATTTGAGTTTTCCCAACAGCATCATCCTTGCAGGCAGATTTTAACATTTCAACGTCTGCACGTTGTTCACAAGAATCAGCCATTGCAAAAACGACATCAATTGTCACTAAATGATTCTGTGGGTCTGGATAAAGAAAAAATTTTAAATAATTTTTTTCTGAAAACGCTTAGATACGATTTTTTTTTTTTTTGCAAAAAAACAAATTTGGAAATATAAAAGGTATTGAATTCAGATTTGGTATATACATTTTATATATAACGTTTAATAGTGTACCAAAAATAAAGACTTGATTTTGTATATTTTCGAAATAGCAGCTATAATAATATAAATGATTTAATACTGAATACCTCGAAAACCATAATTTTATAAAAAATTCACAAGAGACAAAAAGTGTCTTTTTATATTGTATTTTTTTTCTGTAGGTCAAAGGATATCCGGGTTATTGAAGGAAGAAAAAACAAAAGAAAAAATTCTTAGTAGTTGTCTTTGACACCCAAGATTGACCTAGAACCAAAATATTTTTGAATTCTAATATTTTTAATTAAAATGATAATATCTATACTGCTCTGTATTGCATAACAACATTTCAATGTGACCCTTAACTATTTCAAAATGGCACCTATTTAATTTTTTTATACTAAATATCTCGAAAAGGATGGCTTGTTGTTGCGCATTGCGTAGGCTATTTACAGTAAAGCAAGTTTTTCCACATTTAAATATACAAATTAATTAATAATATTGTCAATGTATTATTCATTCCATTCTTTTACTCTAGTCACTGTTGAATGTTTATTATTTAAAAGCAGGATGTTGGTATTCCAGCTGATTAATATTTATTTGAACACATTGTTTGAAAATATATATTTACTGGTTTTTGTGTATGTATTTTGTTTGTTTCCCATCTTCATTGATGGATTGCCTAAGCCTTGATGGAAAACTTTCACACACTTTACTATGTAAGTTAATAGTGCCATCAATGTCAGTGAAGTTATCAATGAAAAGACGAAGTTATAAGATGTAAGCTCAATTTAGAATTTTTGGCATCACAAATTCCTTCACCACACCCACAAAAGAAGTCAATTGGTATTTTTTTAATGCTTTTTTTTATCCATAATACGTCTCTTTTTTTTAATCATTTGTCCACAAACAGCTAAGATTAATACAGTGAAGGACCATCATGTTGACCATCAATATTTAATCATTTCGAAAGAATTATTCTATATTAGATGAGTTTATAGTTTGTTAGGAATAGTACATAAGGGTATTGTTTGTAAAGAAACTGTTATATGATATCAGTCACAGAAGTTCAATTGAAAGACAAACAATTTGTAAAAAGGAAATCAATGTTAGACTTGTTTAATTATAAATTATCATTAATTATCTTGAACCACCAAGCATGTTATTGATTTTAATTATCCATTTTGAACACGTAGTACTTATGTATAGAAAAGGCCTACTCCTTACACCATTATACTACAAAGTGAAACGTTTCTCATTTTTAAATAAGTAAAAGTTTGATCAGATTGTATATACGTATATCAGAAGGGAAAGCTTGTAATGAAAAATAAGATTTGAGGAGTGGTTGCTTTTGGTTGTGTATATGGTCTGATTGAATATGTACAGAAAAAAAGTAGTGTTACAAAACAAGTTAATATATAAAAAATAATAACATTTCTTATATCATATTGTTTAGTATTATAAATGGCCAGGAATAATTTGTGAAAGTATAGAGATAATTTAGATAAGATATAATATAAAATATAAAATTGAAATGTAATAACAATATTTGAGTGTGTTGAACTAATAGAAGTGATCTTTAATGGTGTGGTTATTTAAAAATACAGAGAGGATTTTTAGAGTTCAGTTAGTTACAGGTGGCTGAGGTGAGTGGACGTGTGGGAGTTAGTAACAGACAGCAGATGAGAGTGGAGGAATATCAGTTGGGAAGAGGCATCTGAGATGAGTGGACGTTCAATTTGGGAATGTAAGTCTAAAGTTGAAGTATTTTGTAGGGAAGTGTTTTGAACAAGTACAATCAAAAGATTGTATATTAGAGTCAGTGAAAAAGGCATCACTTGGTATAGGATGTGATATATATTTTCTTTATACACCAAAAAATAAACAGATGTTTAATGAATAAAAAATAGTAACCGTAAAAAACTAAAAACATTTACAAACTTTGTTGTTGAAACGAATGAATAATGTTGAATTTAGGTTAGAACTATCTAACAGAACTTTATAATAAACATTTAAACAATATTTTTTTTATATTTGTGATGATTTTATACATTATATTATGCTCTATGTCAATTTCAGGTAACAAAAAAAAGTCTGTATTTATAAAAGTAGATTTCTGTGTTTGATTTTGCCAGTACACTTTTCAAAGAATTCACGACCCTGTAAATAATTATAGAGTATAAGTTCTCTAAAATAACTTATTGGCGCTCAACAATAAACTTAAATGTAAACTTAATGAAAAAACAAACCTTACACAATTGGTTTAAAAAATAGAAAGTAGGTTTTAAAATACTTACAAAAGTTGTATACTTGTACAATACGCGAGAAAGTAAAATTTATGAAAATTACAAGTTTTTTTTGATGAGAGGTATAAGACCAGGCCAGCTAGTTCGCCCGCCTCATTGGTATTAAGCATAAGCTTAGTCTTAGTGACTAGAAGTGCTAATAAAACAGCTTCTATAAACAAGTACGAGATGTGATTTTTAGATTTTATGTAAATTAAATTCAAATTTTCAATTGATAATTTTACTCTTTCCTTAAGTTGATGATAGTTCTAACATTATAGTCCACCCTCACTATAACTTTCGTAGAATAATACCTTTTGTTATTATCCTGAGATTTTAAAATAATAGACTCTCAACCATGCAATAATCTGCCTTGACTAAGACAGACTGCATCGGTTGGAGTTTTCTCGAGAAGTGTCTTTTGCCTTGCCTCTCTTCAAGCCTGAATTGTATTTTACTATCCCAATGATTTGATTTGGAATGTTTTGGAGACTTTTTCCTTAAGAGACAGAAAGAATATAAAAGTTTAGTCTGGACAGTGTTGCCAGATCTCTATTCCATGATTCAAACAGGGTTGTCAGATGGGCCATATTATTTACTTTATATATAGACTCTTAATCCTAAAATGTTCTTATGATTAAACATAAGCATTCTGAGCATTCTAAATAGAAATAATCTTATGTGATTAATATATCTCGCTTTGAATATCAAACATCTTGTTCGGTACAAAGTCGTCAATCCAAAGCCCAATATTTCGTTGATAAACTGATGTAACGGCAGATGAATCACTAACATTTCTCGATTGTAGCTGGGATTGTCTACTGCTTATTGATGTTACAATCGGCAATTATCGACGATTTCTACTATACTTTGATTCAGACTTTGAAAACGATAAGCGCAAAAATGTGAAATGTTACACCGACCTTTGATATATCTTATCCAGAATTCCATAATTCGCGAATCAAATAAAGTAAAAATATGTAAACAGATTGAAGAAATTAACCGAACAAAAAATATTGACAGAGTAAAATTATCGACTATGAATTGCTAAAACAGTGAAGTTAATTTGAAAATCACTATATTTTGAGAAAATTGCTATTTTAAGTTTTGATCTAAGGCAGCTAACCTCAATTTTGACTTACTGAAAACAACAACAATAACAAAATATGCCCGCTTACAAAATGTCTTAAAAATCAATCCACTTATTTGGGCTGAAAAACACTGCACAGATAACAGACACCATTAAAAAACTACTGTTTTTGACTTGGGAGGGGTTCAAGTGGATATTTTCGTGACAAACTCAACATTGATTTTTTGACTTATCACATAATTTTCTCTGTGAGAATGGAAAATGGTAGGTTAAGTCAGTTACTATCTCACCAAGAAAATTATTCTCTTATTTATAAAATAATTTTAAAATATGTACCTTTCTTCCGTCGCCCATTGGTTTATTAGAAAACTTATGATAATCAATGATGTTCAATAGATTAACTTCTTCAATGTCACGATCAATGTCCATTGGCTCTTGTTCATTTTCCCAATTTGTTTCTGCTTCTACCTGTAACTTCTTAGGCCGAGGTGCTAGTAATCTAGGTACAACTTCTTGTACAGCAGGTTTGTCTTCTTTAACGGTGGTTTTATCTAGCAATAGGGGATTCCAAATGTCACCTGTTTCAAAAAGGAAAACAAAATTATGAATTGCAGTTCAAACTCCTACAGTTGAACATTCCACTTTTTTTTGGGTTTGATGTCGGGTTGGTACCTTGTTTGGTAGATGAGGTGTAGGCATGAGTGATGTAATTACTTACGTGATACAGGTGTCACAATACCGTATCAGAATGTGGTATAGATGGTTGGACAAGTTTCAAAAATTGGTTAATGTTGCAAAACAACGAGGAATGTGTTGTATGGATGAAAAATGTGATAAATAGTAATTAAATGTATGTTTTTATAAAATATAAATTTGTGTCCCTAAATGTGAAGAGTCGGTGCAGCAGTGCCTTATTAGCAGACAACTTTGGTCAGATCTGGAAGTATTGTTAATTAGCAATGCCAACTGGCTAACAGAGACAACTAATACAGATATTTTCAGACTGGAGGGGCTTAGTTTAAATTTTGAAAGGAACACTTGTTCTTCTTCTACCGGTGAGAGAAGTCATTTTTACCTGATCGGCACTTCACTTCGCAGCGATGTCTAACAAAAGAGCAATGTTAGATAAAAATAGTTTTATTTTTAATTAATTCAATGTTGGTGTCCTTGGTATGGGACACAAATGTTGCATCTAACATGTAACATTTGACATTTTTGTATCTCTAAGTTGGGTTAGTACTTGGTAATTAGTGAAGGATGAATTATAACTCTTATCCAACTAATAATTATCAAATTTTGTTTCATAATGCAAGAATGTTTAAATGGATAAAATAATACTTCAACAATACTTAGTCTCTACATTTTAAAATAATACTTCGATTCTACGTAAAATAATCCTTCGACTCTACATATAAAATAATACTTCGACATTATGACTTTATAAGAGGTTAAATACCTTTCGGTGCTCTCATCGACACCTTTCAATTGGTGCTTCGTATGTTATTCTTCATTAAGACTTCAGTAAAATTTCGACGTTACATTTTAAATAAAAAATTTCTACGTTATGTTTCAAATAACTTCAACGTTACGACTTTTTGTAAAGAGTTACACACCTTTCGGTGCTCTTGTGTCGACACCTACCAATTGGTGGTTCATAGGTCAATTCTTCTACGACAAGTAAATAAATTATTCTTCGAACATACCAAAAATGAAACAAAAATTTCAAACATACAAAGCTAGGGAAAATTCTTCGACGCTCTATTAACAAGCAAGGAGCTGCATTTATGAATAAATATCATCTCATGTTAGAACCCTTCACTGAAGTAAATAATAAATTGATTAGACATATAAAAAAACTATCAGTTTTGATAGGGGTACTTAAGATATTAATTTTAAAAGGGGAAGCTAATAATTAAGGGGGATTAAAAACATTAATACATCAAGGGAGGTTATGATACCACTTATTTTAAAATACTAGATGTAAAAATGTTTATTGTTTTTAATAAAAATTGTTATGAACTAAAACAGTGAATGTGAACAAATATGACTGAAAGTCGTTAGTAAAACACTATATGCGATTGGTTGTACAATCAACACATACTGTTTTAGGGGGCTCTGTAACATTTCACATTTTTGGGTCTCTCTAAGTGGGTTAGTATTTGGTTCGATATGTAACACGAGCAAGATATGTTTTCAGGAAGCTTTCATCAACTCTCGTATTTGCAATTGTATTTTCAAAACCTCATATAGACGAACAGGACAGTGTTCCGAAGTTGGTTAATGTTATAGAATCACGAGTAAACGATTTATATGATTGGAAAATGCTAAATAATATATTACTGCTAATACAATACACAGAAATTAAATAAATATAGTAAACTTTTTATAGTTATTAGGTAATTTTAGGAAATAATAATTTCCAAAAAAATTAACACATTAGATTCAGTGCGGTGTGTTAATGTGCCGATCTAATCGTCAAGTTATCCTTAATTAGCCCAAAATGTCCACCAATTGTAGCATTTGACAATCAAGCTGGAACAGAGAACTTCTTAGAGATTCATTTGCTCATCTTC
Organism: Aphrophora alni; assembly: GCA_963513935.1. Taxonomy (NCBI): domain Eukaryota; kingdom Metazoa; phylum Arthropoda; class Insecta; order Hemiptera; family Aphrophoridae; genus Aphrophora; species Aphrophora alni. The sequence goes on from OY740769.1 coordinate 48,118,967, forward strand.
TTTCAACGAAAGTGGTCCTGTTGACTCTCTCATCACAAGACCTTCTCATTAGGCTGATCACCTCAGATTTCGCTTCAACTTCTAGAGAGTGACGTAACAAATGTGCTATTCGTATGAATAAACAGTTTTTGTTCTTGATTTTTTTTATAAAATCAGTGATTAGCGTTGTGGTATAGACCCTTACGTTAAATTATTGTAACATATGTTTCACTTAAATATATTTTCTTGAAAAGAACTAATATCTATAAAACTATTAGGTATAAAAAAAACTTTTTATGTCTTGAATTCAATAACAGACATACGATAAACGTTACATCAAACTTTCTTGACCTTTTGTGTAGACTAATTAAAATTTACACAAGTTGATTTGTAGTGAAATTTACGAGAAAGAGCAATAACTTTAGATACGAAATACTATTAGTGAACAATTAAAATCAATAATATTAAATTGACATTTTTCTTGATACATATAATTGAAAGACATTAAAGACATTGTATAACTAGAACCATAATATGTTAGTCATAGATACAATAAAACTTGAACATAAATATTACGTTTACTTAATCAAACGTGTTTCAACAACAAAGATGCCATCCTCAGTGATACATGAGCTACAATAACTAAAATCGAGGCTGCAGATGACTTGGCGAAGAGTGCCCTGATGTTACAAGCAATTATACGAAAATTAAAAATATTGTGTGAGACATTCCTGTCTGAGTCTGACTGAAAGGAAATACAACTGTAAACTAGTTCAAGGACAACTATAGTATGATTTTCAAAAGAATGTCCATGGCGGAGCGGCCGCATGACTATCTAATTCTTCATAAAAAGTTACTACTCAAATTGTTTTTTTTTAATGTTATAAAAAACATCAATAAATTAGCAAACTGAAATAGGATCCTTGGTTATTATAGTTTCCTTGTGTATATTAAAAAAAAAATAAATAAAAAAATTATCTCATCTCAAAAATTCACAGTAAACTTGTGTGTAAAAAAAAAACCTGATTTTTAATTAATATAACTCGGTTCACAATATTATACTCGTTTAAACCTAAAGATGAAAATTCTAAAAAACTTTCTTATTCAGGGATGTTAGATTGCTTCCTTTAACCCTTTTACCGCTGACGTCCTTTTAAAAGGACGTTTCGTAATATGGCTATATTTTTGTTATTTAAGCAGATAGAGACGTCAAATAGTCTTCTAGGATGATTGTGAACCTCTATATTCTTTATAAAATTAACTCAGATAATCCTCTTTCTAGACTAAAATTTAAAATTTCAATTATTGAAGCGATCACAGAGTAATGGCTCGGCGACCCCCACCCGGCACAACATACAGGTTTTGGTGATGAGCCTCTTTATTTTTTAGCAGAAAATAAACAGAGTAATTGTTCAGTATGTAATGCTCAAAGTACCAGTTCTGGAGGCAAAAGGAAGAAAACTCGTTATGGTTGCAAAAATTGTAACAAAGGAGTTCAATCCATGTGCTTGACTAAGCACAGGGGCTAAAAAGAGAAAGTGTTTGAACACAAATAATGTTGTACATAGTAGTGTAAATATTTTTAGTTTCCAGTTTTTTTATATGTTTCTAGGTTACTTATTTACGTTTTACGTGTGTTAAAAAATGTACAAACCCATACAACTAACTGTCCAAACATCTACAGAGTCTGCATTATTGACTCTGTATTACATAAGATAAAAATATGTTGTAAATCGATTTTTCCATGTTTTAGAAAATAGTTTATTGCTTTGTTTTTATCATTATATTTTCTTGAAATTTTTTACAGGTCTCCATTAGTACATTTACTTTAATAAAAAAATTAATTTTATGTATAAAATATTTTTTTGTTTAAATTGATTTTTGAGTTCAAATTAAAAATTTCATTGTAAAAAAAAAAATTCTTTTAGGTTTTAGTACTTTATGAATATAAAAAATTGAATGAAACTTTGTTTTGATATGTTTATCCTATAGTATAGCTAAAAACAAAAATAACAAAAAAATTATTGTTCTAACTTCAATAGCATGGTTTTTAGAACGATTTATATAGAGTACTACAAAGACGGTGATTTCGGCCGCAACGGTCTAGGCTAGTCAGGCGCGCTGGACGTGCAGCGGCAAAGGGTTAAGAACGATATGGTAAAGTTACAAAGTGATCTTCTCCTATAGCTTACTTTTTTCGCTCTAAATGATTATCAATGTTTTGTGATATTATCAATGGATTTTAACCTAGTATAAAGTTTACGGCAGAAGTTGAAAAAGATAATAATCTTCCAATTTTAGATGTAAGTTTAGAAAAAGTGTTATCTTTATCGTTTAGTGTTTATAGAAAACCTACACATACAGATAACTAAGGATTCACACCATTCACCCGCACATAAAAGAGCCACTTTCAATTCTATGGTTCACAGGCTAATAAACTTACCTCTGTCTAAAGAATATTAAGAGAAAGACCTTCAATATATTTATGGTGCTGCAACTTTTAATGGTTATCAAAAAGAAACAATAGATAATATAAATAAAGAAAGCAAAATTTAAAAAAATTAAGGCACCGAGAAGTACTCTTATGGGCAGTATAACTCAACAACGGTGGGTTAAAACTGAATTTGCTCCTCCATTGTCAAATATTGTAAAAAAATCATTAAGAAAATATGCAAATTTTAATGTAGCAATGTCAGCCGAGAATAATCTTTGTAAAATTTTGGGAAATCCAAAAGATAAAATTAAAGAACAAGATAAATCAGGAATTTATTGTATGAATTGTAAATTATGTCCGCAAAAATAAAGAGGCCAAACAAAAAAAAAATGTCAGGATAAGAGCAAAAGAACACTTTGCTCACTTCAAATATAATAGGCCTGACAAATCAGCTATGACTAAACATTGTTTAGAGGAAAAACATTACTTCAAAATAGAAAACTCTGTGTTGTTGAAAAATGTTACTAAATTAAACACAATAGATGCATGGAAAACTTTTTATATTAACAAGTACCATAATATAACTGTTAATAATGAATTAGGCCCGATACAAAATTCTATATTAAAGTAAAATATAAAATGTAGTGTTAGATATAAGATTAGTTAAGAATATTGTATTAGCTAGATGTTAACTTTAAGTTATTTAGGTTGACACTAGGCACTTGTTAACACCTTAATATTAAAAAGTAGGTTTAGGCCACGCCCCTCAAGTTTTTTATAAATATGGGGGTTGGCGCAGTGCTGGTTTAGTTATAGTTTTGTTATTGTAGCTCCATGTATCACTGAGGATGGCGACTTTGTCGTTCAAATGCGTTTGATTGCATAAACGTAGTTTTTGTGAGATCTTGTGTTCGAGTTTTTGTTCTACATATCTCACAAGTCAAGCTCAATATTTATTTATTGAAACCTATCTTTTGATAATTGTCACACACACACATGGGCCCCCACAGTTGAGTTAATTTGATACTGTACAATAAACTATTACATTTATTACCCTTACTTTAATCCTTATTCTACAAAAGAAACACTGAAATATTTAATGAGCACTAATCGTTAATAATCGTAATCGGTAAGCCCCCTAATAGCAACACACACTTCTTGGCCAGAAGGATCTAGATAAGTTCTTGTATCTATGGCAATAATAGCCAATATTGAACTAACACTAGTAGATTTAGACAGTTTTGAAAGAGGACAACGCATATACAATATTAATTTATATTATAATAAGATGATTCTGTCACCTTTTTGATGAAGGATTGAAAAGGATATGGAAGCAGCATTCAAATCACTAGGAACAACAATTAAGGATATCCTAGTTTGTAAACAAAATTGTTTTGTAAACAAATTAAAAAAAAAATCATAATTTTAATTAGAATATGAAAAACAGTTTAAACTTAGAATAAATATATCAAAAATTAAATACCTTAAAAATAATCCTATAGTACTTGGTTTATTTCAATAACACACAGTATTTTTGAATAAACATTTGGCTAAATTCCTGCAAAACAGATAACAGTTAAGTTTACATTTATGTCCCTCTTTCCCTCATAAAAATATAGTTTTTGTATAGATTTGAATATAATATATAAGTGTAATAAATAATGTAAAAATATTTTTTTTTTAAAAGATGAACATTTAAATGGTAATTTAGCTAGTTCATGTGCAGTATTTTCTTTGATAAATAATCCCACTTATCAAAGCTAGCAGGCAATAAATACAAATTTTGAAAGATAAAATTTAACATTTTTTTGTTATTGTTAATAAAAATATGATTAAGAAATATTAATAAACAATAAACTATATGACTTACCGGCCTGTAAACTTAATTGTCCTACTCCAATGTCTTTTGCAACTTTTACACGAAATTCTTCAGCAATTAGTAACTGATTCAGACGATGCAACACTGATGGGAGAATAGTTGCCTTCAGCCAATAAACAGCTGGAAAATCAAATTTCACACAGAGTTCTGGAACGAGTGTTTCTTCAAAATCATCATCTTCATTGTTACGTTTTCGTCTTTGCTTAGTCACACTTCTGTTATATAACAAAATTAGTTATGATTAAAATATATTAAAACATAATTTCTGAAGGTTTTTTTCACAGGAAAGTATAAAATCTAAGCAAAGTTTTATTTTCAATAAAACATTTTTAGATGGATATAACACTGTATAATATTTATTAGCTTAATTTACAAAAAATATATCGATAATAAAATGACACTATCTATAAAAAATAAACTTTTAATATTTGTTAAAATATTAACAGTATTTGTGACGACCTAAAATATTTTATATTATTATTATTATTCAGTGTGAGTGGTGTTTCAAAATTGCCCTAATATGATTGGTAATCAATCCAAGCCCACATGACAAATTTAACCTCATATTAGAATTAACAGAGGAATTATTTGGAGAAAAATAAATACAATGTAGAGTTGGATGAATTAATTGAAGATCAGGATGTGGTTAGATTTGTGATGTCTCAAAGATTAAAGTAGTTTGGAATGAGAATGCCAGAGCACTGGATACCCTAAATAATACTGAGAAGAGGCAGACCAAGACTTGGATGGATGGATGGATGACATTGCCACAAGTCGTAGAGTCATTTAAATTGAAGAATGGAGGAAATGAGTTACAGACAAACAATTTGAAATGTGATTGTCGGTGAGGCCAGGACCCACCAAGGGCTGTAAAGCACGTGAACTTAAATTATGGAATTATCTTATGGGGTATTTCTAATAAACAGAAGTTACAAAGATTATTTGACCTACAGAAAAAAGGGGAGAAGGGAAGCTTTTAAGGATTTATATATCCTAACTCTTTTCAACATATATATATATATATATATATATATATATATATATCCTTGAAGTATCGTTATATTGTTGATTTAAAAGCCAAAAAATTAAAAATTAAATTTTCATTTTTATGACACGAGAAGAAGAGAGAATTTAGATATGATCAGTATAGATTGAACAATCTATAAAAGGTTCCCTGTTTAGACTTGAAATACTCTATATAATAGTCTTCCAAAGTAATGGATACAGTAGACTCCCTCTAGTTCGGCCACCTCGGGACCGGACAACTGGCCGGACTTCAAAATGGCCGGACTATCCAGATGTACTATAAAAATTTAAAATATCTCTATTAAATACATTACCTATGCTTAAAAATCAACAAAAGACGTTGTTTAAACATTTTTACAACATTATGTACTTACCAAAGAGAAGATTTTGACGTCTCTTGGTTGAATTGTCATGTTGTGCCACTCATAGATACAATTTTTGCAACACATTAAAAAGTAAATGCCGATACCGTACTAAGGATAAAACTGAACAGAAAAACACATTACAGTACATACTGTAACAACAAACCAGAAATGTATTTGAGGAAATTACTGTACAACCCGTATTACTTGACTCATAACCTATAAAAATTAAAAGAAATCCGTTATTTTCTTTTGCTTTTTCTGATTAAGAGTTTTTTGAAAGCATAGTCACGCCATTTTCTCATAAACATCACGTCAACAACTTTTGCAGCGGCTTTGGACCGATTCAACTTTATCTAGACACTCTAGGATACTGAGTTTTTGTTCCATTGTCACAAACGTATGTTTACGTTTTTCACTCATTTTAGAAAACATTTTTCTCAAAGCTACCTCGCACACGTACAACTTACACTTACTCACAACGTTCACTCCTGAAAACAGTCCTACATACTAAACAGCAAAAAACATTCACACACGAAATTACAGATCAATCAATCTCACTGTACAGTACGTACTACATATAACCAAACCGTTTGTCACAGGTTAAGTGTGATCGACCAATTACAAGCTCGCCAGTAAACTAAACTGACATACAGTAAATAGTTTACTGTACAGTACTTCTACGGCCAGAGTAGACTAAACATTCAAGATAAAAGATAAACGTGACGTGACATTCAAGGTTATGTGATGGTAATATGAAGGTGATATGACTCACCCTCCTAGGACCGGCCGAACCATCCAGCGGCCGATCCAACAGAAGCCGAACTAGAGGGCGTCTACTGTAGTTTAAAAGCTTTAAAATATTTAAAACTAGATTGAAACATTTGTTGTTGCTGGGGATATATATTCAGAAGACCAATTTTGTTCATGATGCTGTGGATAGGGGGAACATGCCCTCATTGTATATTAAATGTTCCTTTGTTGTTATAATCATATTATTTGTTATAATTTATGTCTAACATAAGGTTATTTATTTTTATTCTATTGAATGAAATTTGTTGTTTGTATTAGTTTTACTGTGTGTAGCTGTATATTCATTTCAATATTTTAATGATATATTAGTATCCTAGTATAAATATTTTGACACTTATACTAAACTTTTGTCAACAACATAAGAAATAAATTAAATTAAGAAGGGCAATCATTTAAGAAACCATTTTGTAGGTTGCAAACAAAACATGTTTTTTGTATCTATTTGTTGGATTATCAGATTTGATAAACAATTAAATAGAAAATTTCACTTTAGAAGTTACTTTAGCTAAATAATTTTAGGCTATTGTAAATATAAAAATAAAGCCTTTCAATAAAAAGTAGTAATAATTTCTAAAACTCATTTTTTCCTTTAATGTTGGTCATTTAATTAAACATTAAATTATTTTAGATACTTCATATACCGGATAATAAATACATTACAAGTAACTTAAATTTTAACCACAAAATAAAAACACCAATATTTCTTTAATATCTTAATAAAAAAGATTATCAAACATACCATGTACTGTGTCATGCCAAATATACCCTACTTGGAAAAAAAAAAAAAAAAAACTTGAGCCCTTATATTTAAAAACAAAATTAAACAATACTAAAAAACAAAACAGATTATTAAAAAAACAATTTTCATTAAAAATAACAAATATATAGTTAGTTAAATATTAAACGATTTAAAATGAAAACGCTTCCTGTTGTTTAAATCGTGTTAAAATGGTTTAATATTTTTATATTTGTCATATCTACAACACACACTGTATCACCACCAATAGTCGAGAGATAATTTTTTATTGTCAATTTAAAAATAAAAAAAATCTGGTAATTTCTTCTTATTCGCCGGAATGATTCATATAATGTATTAAGAAGAACCAGATTGTCTTGCATGATCTGATGTAAAATGACTCATTTATGGTTCATAACTAATTAATAACCAGATGAAAGGCAATCTGAGGAATGTGGGAAGGAAGAACATTCTGTTCTTTAAATAAATTTAACTCAGAAAAATTATCTCTCGTAAGGTAGGCAGGACTGATGGCTGTCTCATAGATCACTACTTAGTGAGATACCAATTAAAAATAATGGGACTGGCAGAATGGTGTCTGTAAGTTCTACTCCTAAGGAATAAAGAGAGTAAAGACTTTCACAAAAATACTGTGCAAGTGTAGCTGACCCCAAGATCCTTGTGAGTTTTATAAGGAACTACCTAAAGCAAGTATGTTTCCTGTTTGCGGGAATACACACTATCAGTTACAAACAACTTTCTCTTTTAGGCCTATCATGGATAATCCATTTTCCTTGTTTGATTTAATATGAACAGTTAACCCACACTATTTTAGCTAGGTTGGGTGAACTTTTGAGGTTGGGTTTGCGACATTGTGTTCTACTTATAAAAGCCTTTAATTTGATGTACAACTCGACTTATGCTCTCATTTAAAATTTCCTACTTATTCCTTGAGGGTCATCCCCCTGGAAAGGTAGTGCTCCACTGAATAAATACTAAAATAGGTTTTGGTGTCCATTAACAATGTGCAAAGCTTTGTAGCTCTATCTGTAATGGTTAAAAAAATATTAAGCCGTCCTGGGAATTATTTAACACGCTGTATATATATATTTCACAAAAGACCAATAGTTGCAGTGGAGAATGATCGCGTCTGGTATTGAGACCCCCAAAGGAAAGCCAAAAGTAAAGTGAAAAGAAGGATCACCATATAGTAAAACTATACAACTAAAATTTATAAAAAGTTATAATTTCATTTATGCATACAAATGAATGTTGAAATGTAAAAACAAATTAGTACTATAAATATACATTACTACATAAAATAAAGAAAGAGGAGAAAAAATGCAACGTGAAAAACACTTTCCTGACAGGAAAATAATCATCCTAACATGGTAAGGAAGAAATAGTTCATTCCTTAATAATATTTGTTCAGATAAAGATAGTCTAGATCAAGAATTAAATTATATTACGGATGACCTAATTACTAAAGGATAATAATACACAAATGTAAAAAAATAAACAATTTAAAACAAAAATAAAGACCCTAAATAAAATGATAAACATAGTTCACAATGATCCCTTATGTACCCAGATTATCAAAAAAGTTAGGTTTGTTGCTAGAAAATATAAAATAATTACTACTTACAACAATCAATACATTGTTAGGGCATAATATTTTAAACATCTTATCAAAATCAAATGGTAAAATGGCACTCAGGACTAAATATTGAATTTACAGTATTAAATGTGAATGTGAAAAGCAGTACATTAGTGAGACAAAGACATACGAAAATGTAAGAATTAGAGAACACACGCTTAGGTCTTTTAGATAAATAAAATATAGCCGTACATATTTGGTCTGAAATTCAATTGAGAAGAGGTAAAGATAATACATCAGGATAAAACTTACTAAAACAAAAAACAATTAAAGCAACATTTTTTAGGGGGTGCGACCCTGGATTTTTTAATTTGAACTGAAACTCAGGTAAATTGAGCTGAATGCAAGGCTTTCAGCAAAACAAAGTCTTAAACAAGCTCAGGCTATAATACAATGAGGTTAAGGTGTTTAATAGCCTAGAGTTTGTTTTTGGGTTTCCGCCAAATTTTAAACTGAAATATAATCCACCTATCCTAGATCTATTGTTTTGGAATGGAGATGTTTAATAACAAGTACCTTACATAACTTTGACTTACCTTGGTTTCAAACAGTTTATCTTGCTTGAAATAGCTCTGACTTCTAGTAATGGTTGGTTTGAACTCAACAGTACTTTATCATATTTCCTTATAAAATAGTCTGCATAAGAATCATACTCGTCAGATGGGAATGAACTCTCTTCATTAAGTTCATGACATACTCGAGTCACAATATAATTCTATAAAAATATTGAAATAATGATTTACACGTATACGTAGAATGAAATTTAAATTAGTTCACGTATTTTGTAAATAGACTAGATGACATCTATCAGTATTTCCAAGAAATAGGGATTAAGAATGAATAATATGAAACACCAGATAAATCTCGTTTATTTATAATCAACTTCAAAAATATGTCAACTTATTGTGTGCCACAAACTTATAAATATACTTACTTCCCTGTAAGTTATGAATTATTTTCAATTTTGATATTTAAATCTTAATATGATTTTAGCACGGTACATTGATATAAACATATTTTGAAGGATAAGAGTGATATAAATGATCATGAGTACATTAAGATATTTGTTTGATTTGTTATTTATCAACATTTAAATACAAGTGATTGGAAGGATGGTGGTGAATAACAAATTATTCCAAGTATCTAATTAGTTACATTAATTTTGTACTGTCATGTTATAAAGGGGAAAAGGTAAAAAGCAACAAAAAATACACTTCACCGTTTTCTAAAAAAAAGTACTGAATATAAGAAAATAATAACATACTCCTGTATAATCAAGTTTCCACACAACTGTCACTTTTGTTTTCTACTCTGTGTAATACCTACTTTTCCTTGATGTTACAAAGAACTTTGTACTCTTTTATTTATACCCAAAAATATCCTACGCTCTCACTCTCTGATGAATCTGAACAATTCATTCCCAATTACTTCTAGATTTATTTTTTCTAGAAGTCATCTTTATCAGAACCTAACTTTTTACCTTATTATGACCATTAAGACAAGACACAAAAACAACTGGGCTCGAACCAGCGTAACCTTTGACAGTTCTACAGTTCGAACTACAGAGAAATAAACATATGTTTTGCCAACTGAACTACCCCACTCTGTAATATAGAAATTTCAGATTATTTTCTTAACCTTCCTGACAAAATTCCCAAGAAATATTTACTTAGGACTTTAAAAGGAATTAGCTAAATCTTATTTAGCCTATTCCTTTTTCCATACAGCCACAATTTCCTTATTGATTTGAGTCGATTCTTCCACCGTTCCGAGCATTGTCTTAACTCTGCTTCAGATGAACAGAAGTTAGGACAAAGCTAGGAATGGCAGAAGAATAGACTCGAATCAATTATGTATTTTCTAGCAGAGATATAGATTAGCATAATAATTTTAACATTTCCTCACCATTCTCAGAAGAAAACAGACGTTCCCCCATATTTGTCAAATAAAAACCATTTTAAAGCTAATCTTATTGAGCAAATTAATTCTATATAAACCTTTCTCCACCTTTGTAAGAATGTTAAAACAACAGATTTTGTATAAGCTAGATTCACAATCATTAACCCAAAATGTTAGGTTTAAAAAGATAAAGAAAAATAATGTTTTGAGTGATATTTTTCATATTATTAAAATAATAAAAATCCTTAGTAAAAAAGGAATAAAAAGCTAACAGTATATTTTAATATCAATAAATTAGACTATTATTAGCTAATTAAGTCTAAAATCAGTAACAATGTATGAAAATCAAATTTCAAACAGAAGAATCAGTGCTAAAACAGCTTGTATCCACATAAAGTAATCTGGAACACAGAAAATGTTTTCATACTTTATTTTGGAACATCATATTTTTAATTATCTGGCTCCTTTGGCATTTATCTGACTTTAAATAATTTTCTGTTATTTTGTAAGGTTGCGGACAGTTTATTAATTGAATATTTGGATTTTCATATTCTAATTCTACATTTATTTATTTAATTATGTGCAATACACATTTGGGATTTCTCTTGAGCATGTGCGTCTGTTCAACCGTCTTAACTAGACTAACACAAACATCCCCAAACGTACTCTGGGTTCCCATGCCAAACTCAGGACATTGCACTGAAAGTCTATTCAAATGTACTTGTAGGTGTCCAAAGATCTAACAAAGTTAATTCAATGATTTACTGTAGTACCAATTATATAAATGCAAACCTTTTATGTCACAATTTACCATACTTTTACCCGACTATGTTTTTTCCTTTGGTGATCCAAGTTGTAGGAGTATATCTCTTTATGAAGAGGAAAAAGCAAATGACATCCACTAGTGGTTTAAAAAAAATCAGTGTTTAAAGCTTAAAATAACTTGAATTATAAATATCACTAAGAGTATAGAATGCTAATTAGTCTTACTGTGTAAGGAAACATGGTCCTGTAATAAGGACACACTACATATCCCAAATGACTCTGTTCGGTCACATTTAAATTTATCTTGTCTTCATTGCAAGGTTCTACAACATCAGGTACTGTTTGATTTTTGGAAATTGTTTCCCAGTCAATCTCAAATTGATGTAAAGCATCTAAAAAAATGATATCACAAGATGAATATGGCAATACATAAATTTAATTATTATACATTTTGTTTAAATATTAAAATTTAGAAAATAAAATATTTTGTAAGTCATGGCCTCAACTGTAAATGGGCTGGTATACATTCCCAAACTTAACTGTTCCTTACATCTCTTGTAAAATATTTAATTATATATAATATTTATTATTTAGTGCTATCATTTGCAAATTCTCCTTGTACACTAAAATAAGCATTTTTGAAAAATAAAACAAAACAAAAAACTTATAGCTAAGTTTCTTAAGATGTCTCTGTAAGAATCATGTACAAGAGAACTTGTATATATCTATTGATGATTATATTCATAGCAGTGGGAATTAGTTACTTCTCATATTACATAAATTAAAATATCTCATTTCTCTACATTTTATATAACACAACGAATCTTTGTATTTTGGCTATTTGTCAACTTACAACATGAGAACTGCTGATGTGGTTTTCTTTCTTATAAGGGTACATAATCCGATTATATTTAATTAAGTCTACGTTTAATTTAAATAACATACATTTAAAAAATGTTTACTTGGTACATAAATAAAATGAATCATTAAAATTGCTTCAGAGGTTTCAAAAATATATGTAATTTTAGTTTTAACTCAGCTGTATAGTATAAATTTAAATAGCACATTTCACGAAAGGGCTTAAATTTTCCGATAACGATTTCATCTTTTACAGAAAAAAAAAGAAAAGGATGAAAATAGTATGATTATTATTCTGTTGTTAACTGCTCCTACTAACATAAATGTTCATCACATGTATTCATACAGTTGTTTAACAATGTTTAAAAAAATTGTATCATTATTTATTAGAAGACAGACCTATTTTATAGTTCGGTTTAGAAAGGTAAAGGAAAAATACCTGAGTAGATACAATAGTAGGTAGAATTAATACTACTTAATAGTAATAGATGAGGTAAATGTACCTATAGATATTTCTTTTTTTAAGTGAATTGTAATTAGCCTAACCTAATTAGCTTAATAACCTAACCTAACCAAACCTAACTTCCAAATTGGCGAATCTCGTTTTATATATGTGGTAATAGTGCAGGTATTGTCAAAGTAAAATAAAAAATGTTTGGGCCACATCCAATTTAAAAACACAAGAAAAAAAATGAAACAGATAATATAATTTATCGTGTATGAAGAGCAGGAGGAGGAACCTTATGAAAACTAAAAAGAATGTTTTTTTTTGTTGAATCAATTTAAAACTCTACTTTCCATGAATAGTGTTTTTTTCTATATATGTACTACAACGGAAAAACTCAGCTATTCTGTTTTATACTTAGTTAAGCTGTGTGCCTTCCCCTTTTTAATTAACGCACTTACCTCAAACCCTGTAATATTTATTACAGGCTTTGTTTTCGAGAGTATTGAGCAGATTTAGACGGTTCACTGGAAGTATAGGATTTTTCAATTTTCACCTGATCCTCCTTAATCCCTTCAACAGTTTAGATTGAGCCTAAAATATTGATACCCCCCCCCCCCTTATTTAACGCTTAGAGTAATTATTATTAATTTTTCCACAGATCAAGGAGCTCACAAGCAAATTTTATTTTTTTATTACTTATTGCAAGAGCGAGTTCTTTGGAAAGTTCCTTGATCACAATCTATATTAGTCCCTTAGATGTAGTTGTTAATCTGTGAGTAGATTATTAAAATAAATGCAAGCACAATTCTTAGTTATGTAATTTATAATATCACTTTTTGCAACAAATTAAATTTTCATTGATATTTAAACATAATTATTTTTTCATCAACTTTTTACAAAATTATTTTCTTTTATAAATTCATCTTCTATTAGTATAAACCAAATAAATTCTTAAAATTAAGAGCAGGATAATATTTTACCAAAATTTACAACAATTAAATCTTTTCATAATTTGATTACTTAATGCTTTCTAATTATGAGAATTTGACTTTTTAACAATGCTTTTTCTATTAAAATTCAAATTTCCACACACATTAAACACTTATTAAAAATAACATATCAATTTATTCACAACATCAACAAAATTTATCCCAGGAAAATCTATTAAAGGATTTGAAATTATTTTTATTGCACTTAGGCAACTCACGGTTTTATCAAATGTTATAAAAATGTCAAACCTTGACTGACGTGTTGACTTTCCTGGAATTTTCAGGTTGTGGAGTAGATCTGTGTTGTTAATCTGCTATCAGATTCAGTCCATTGGTACAACTAGATCCAGTCAAATTTGGCAGTCCTGGTTTTATCGTCCCTTTACATATGACTTAAATCTGTCCTGCTATTTGACTCTAATACTTAACTGATTCTACCATTTACTTTACTTTACTTTAAAAATTTAATTCAAGAATCTGATGCAAACTGTTGTGAAGTAAGGTGATCTTCATCTTTGAATAATTATTACAAGAGAGTTCCTCCAAGAAGATCAGCGGCTCTATTTATAGCCAAAATACATCGTATTCTCATACTAATTTCCTTCCCTTCTTGGCAAGATATGATATTTGCTTATTCTTCCTTATTAATACGTTTAATTTTTTATTCTGTCTTCCTGTTGTACTATTTATTCTGAATCTTAGCTTATTAATTTTTCTCCTAAACCTTTTTAAATTACTTTTTTCATTAATTAGTTTATATTTTAACTGTTGCTGTCAGTTGGCTTCATGGCTCCGCCCCTCACGGTTTCCCTCACTTTCTGGTCCTGCAAAATTAAACTTGCACTGCGCTGAAATCCTTTTGTTTTTATTTTAAACTTGTTGTATAATTTGCCAATTTTCTGTAATTTTTTCTTTTTAATTCTTGCATCTTGTTGGTGTTGACAGTGGCTTTCCTGATGATCTCAATTTGTGATTCTAGGTGTTACCATTCTTCTGATATCATTGATACTAATTTTGCATAATTTCATAATCCTATTTTTCACACCTTTGTTACTAATTCACTAAAACTCAGTAGTTTCGTAGAATTATGCGTATAAGTTTTGTAGCCGAAAGGAAAAACTGTCCGATTTCCTTAACTGTTGATTTTCACACTTTTTCTCACTTCTATTAGCACTCGCAATTTTACTAAATTTCCTTTAATATTTTGACCTGGGATTTACATTTTATTTTACTTTAATTATTATTATTTATTTATTTGAAATTTTTATTCTTTATCTCCTCCCATTTTCACACAAAAGATGTGAAAACTATAATTTTTTATTTTGGTGTAGAATTTATTTTTTATTCAATTCGTCATTGCTTTTATATGTCTTAATATATTATATTAATTACTTTATTTAAATTTTCTTTTGTCTTACTTTTATTTACCTTTATAAGTAGCACATTTCTGCTAACTTAATTATTATTCCCGAATTTTTTTTTCAAGAATGACATTTTTTTAGGTTTCCATGTAGTTTATGGAAATATAAGTTTTTGGATTTTGACCAATTTTGAAACTTTGCCCTTTCTTGTCTTTAACCTCAATTACGTCAATTAATATGAAATATTAGTATTAGATATGAATTCCATACAACTTCTACTACAATTACATATTCAAACAGCTTAATTCAAATTTGCATAATTCATCAAAAACTGATTTTTTCTTTTCCTTTCCCCCCCCTTTTTTTTCTTCCTTTTTTCATTACTGTCGAGACCGATGGTTCTTGGTGGAATTCCATGATAATAAAACACAATTTTTTTATTTTGTAATATCCACTTTTTATTAGTCTAGCCGACCAATGGTTTCACCTGCTAAGGCATTGACGAGGCTGTATTACAGACTGAAGAAAAAAGAAAAAAACAGAAAACCTTAAAACTAGAGGGTGGGAGTTAGGATACAATGAATGGAAGGTTGGGGAACCGGCCTTCCATTCATTGTATCCTAACTCCCACCCTCTAGTTTTAAGGTTTTCCGTTTTTTTTCTTTTTTCTTCAGTCTGTAATACAGCCTCGTCAATGCCTTAGCAGGCGAAACCATTGGTCGGCTAGACTAATAAAAAGTGGATATTACAAAATAAAAAAATTGTGTTTTATTATCTTTAAACTGATTTTTTATTTCAAAATAACTAACTCAGAAACTCGCCGTTTCAACGGGCTCGCAAATCGTGACGTCAGACCAAAGTCATAGTCCACTTCCACAAACTCGTTCAAAACAACAAAGCTTGCTTCTACTGTACAAAATCCTTGCATGTTAAACTGTATTCTATTTTTTTTTTTAATTTGACAAATACAGTTCCCATAGAACAATATTTTTTTAAAGACTAGAATTTTGTAAAAATACTATAGTTTATTTTTTACATTATTAAATTAACATTTTGTGGATACAGAATTGTTTAAAAACTTAATCACTTTTGGTATAAATTTACATTCCCTACAATATATAAAATTCCAACTAAATAATAAAATATCTTTCCTGAATTATATAATATAAACATTCTTTTCAATCTTTTGTATAACTCACTACGGGATAGTTTGGTGAATTTTTGGATAATTTTAAGCATCAAAGGAGAAAATATATTTGTTACATTACTGTTTTATAAAGCTTTTCTTAATTAAAGATCCAGAATATTTATTCTATTATTTATATAATTACAAATCTGAACATGTAAACTATGGTTTACTGTGATTGTTCAAAAAGCTTTATCTTAATAATTAAAATTTACCATTGATTGAACGAGTTAAAGGAACAAAACCTAATTTAACCGTGGTCTTTTTGTGCATTTTTATTGATATTAAAATGTTACTTGTACATAAGTCATATCTGCGTAAAAACGAGTAAACCAAAAAAGTACAGTGCTTTGGTGATTTCTATTAACGTGAGCATTTGTTTTCTCCCCAGGTTTTAACCAAATCCACTGTCATGTACCTAATGCATTGCTGGTGAAAATTTCAATTTTCAGTTCAGATTTTTATAGTTCAATTAATTGAAATCTATGAACATGAGATGTGTTTATTTAATAAACAAAATACAATAAAATTTAAAGGTCTTGACAAAAACTATCCAGTTTTAACCTTAAGTTCTACAGTTTATATATTTAATCCCACTTTTTACACTACAGTACAACCTCGTTTATCCGGACTAATTGGGACCGGAAGTGATCCGGTTAATCAAAAATCCGGATAATCCGAAATTATAGAAAGATAAATAAAACAAAATATATAATGATAACTTACCATTTATAATTTCCTTTTGGTCATGAAAAAACACAATATTTACACAGTCATTCAATTTACACAATACACGAAATTATACAATGTACTGTAAATCACGAAAAACATTTTATTTACACACCTGAAATATTTACACATGCTTTTAATTTACACAGGGTTTAGTTGTTATTTATAAAAAAGTCATTTATCTTCCTCTGTTTTAATTTGGTGTGACGTTTCAATGCGGCACGATTACGTAAACGTGATTTACGATTTTTTTTCCAATTAGACAGAGTTGATGTCCCTACGCCGAGTTCTGCAGCAAGTTTATTTAAAGATTCGCCCCTGTCTATACGATTCAATGCGTCTAACTTTTGGGCCATTGTAAGCACATTACGTTTTCGTTTCGTCGCCATTTCCACGCACAAACGCTAACACAAGAATATAATAACTATTAACCGTATCCGATCAAAAATGTAAAGAAACTAAACACTGCACAGCACGATATGGTAATGATGTATTCCGGTCGCTAGCACGTGACAGACTACCCGCCGAAGTAGACAATAGACAAGGTCACTGTCATGCAGCATCGGGGTAGGGGGATGGTGACGCAGAGGTCATTGCTCCTCCACTTTCTCTTCCCAGTGCATCAACAACCCACCCTACTACCTCAAGGCGACACTGTAGTGTTGAGGAAATCACGTTTTTATCAACATTAATGTTATAGCAGATATTTCTTGTTGAAACTTCATATTCAAGGATAAAATAAAGCAAAAGCTTAAAGTTTCAAAATATTATAAATATTATTAAAAATATAATTCAAAATAATTATTAAAATATTTTGAAACTTTAAGCTTTTGCTTTATTTTATCCTTGATTAAATTTTATATTTTTTGTTCCGGATCGATCCGGATAATCCAGACATCCGGTTGAACGAGGTCTGGATAAACGAGGTAGTACTGTACTTAGGATCTGAAAGCTCTTAGGACTTTCAAATAATTTATCAACATCCAACATTAAATTGAGATTTATATGTTTTATTTCAATGTTTACATTGAGATCAATGAACATTTTGTGAATAATACTGGGTAGAGAAATAGGCATAGGATTATAAACCGATACAATGGGGTGAAGTAAAACACTTATTTATTATGATTATACTAGATTATGCAACCAATAATAACAGGCATAGTATGTCAATGTCAAAGAAGCTTATTACTGCGAAGAGACTTTTCTAAACATGGTATTTTCTAAATAAAACAACCTAAATTATCTCATTACATCTCTTTAAAACAAAAGTAAAATAATATATTTAAAAAAATACAATTTTAAATAAAGTTACCTGGTTTTAGAGGCACCATTAAAAAAGAATTTTCTTCGTTGTAATAATCTCTCATCAAGAAAGCTTTTACCAAGTCCATTATTTTTGTAAAAATAAGAGAATGGAAATTTACCACTTCTGTGATTTTATTTTTTGACAATTTTATTGTCAACACATTGGATATTACCTGACCTGACAATTCTCCTAAATTCAAGTACAATGGAAATCCACAAATCTAAAAAAACAACAAAACATGTTTTGTTAGACTAATTATTTTGTAATTAAATTTAAATGTGTAAATAAATACTTTCCAATAAATACAATCTGTGCCATAAATCCTGTTATTGGAAAAAACTAATTTCAAAATAAATAACCATTGTATCCTTTCAAAGTCCTTAGATTTTGAAAATAAATAAAATTTTAATAAGGCATAGATGATCAACTTATTTATTCTATTTTTTACAAAATATCATGTTAATAAATGTTTTATATGGAATTTAATTTTAAATTAAAATCTAAAAAAATAATAATTCTACAATGAGTTACCTCGGGTAGTTTTTTGGTTGACAAAATTCCAAACTCATAATCAGATTGAAGTAATTTGTAGAAAAATTGCCTTCGGTTATCCTTTGGTTCTAGGTATATAGGATCCAGTTTGATGACATGTAAATACAGCTGTGAACCTGGTGTCGGACGACAATTGCTCAAGCATTCTGGCCACTAAATCAACAAAAATCAATTCAACTTATCACATTACTTTACTAATTTGGAAAAGAAACTACTAGCTGTACATTCACCAACATGTCTTTGAACACAGTTTTGAATATCTCATTTCCCCAACTTATTTTTACTGCCCTCCAATTTTTTAAATCAACTTTTTAAACAATTTCAACATTTTTGTTTGTTTTTGTTTTAAAGCCAAAAATGTAGCCTACACACAGACATGCACGTGCACACACACATACACACACCTACATGTAGGAAACACGTAGCGTACATGCATTGTCAACTTTTGTGTAAGATTTTTAATTTCTTGAAAATATTTTTACCTATAGTAATAAATTTACACCAAAACTAGTTATGTTGCTTTTTTACTGTCTGACGATCACAAGAATAAACACTACGTATGAAGGGTGAAGAGGGAACTGTGCATACGCTGATCGCATTTAGACTACTAGACTAGTAAAGTTCCTTTAACAACTACCGTACTAATCGGTTAGAAAATATCAGGTTGAGATTTTTCACAGCTGTGTGGTTAAGTGTAAGAATAGGCTATGTATGATTTCAGTGTAGATAGTTATTAATTAATTTTCCTTGGAAACGGGACAGTTTTCGTAAAGTTTTGAAGGAAATGACAATGTGACCGGTTTTACAGTTACTAATCATGGAACGAACAGATTAGTTATTGTTCATGTTGAAAACCAAAATGGTTTTTTTTAAAAGAGACCAAATTGATTTTTAGGGCAGGTACATCTGCCCTATTATTTTTTAAAATAATAATACAGGGGATTATCATGGGCAGATGAATGGAGAATTTTTTTTTAATGGATAAAAGATAAAGTTTTGCCTAATTTGCCACTGGGTTCTGTTTTGGTTCTCTACAATACTCCATTCACAATATCCAGATAAACAAATTCTCAGTAAATACTACAATATTTTCATTAGTTGTTATTGTTTTCATATAAGATTACCTATATTTTCCTTCCATTTTATCATACAGTAGAGTCCCGCAAACTCAACGTAATGTGGACCGGAAGTGTGCCAAGTTTGTGAAATGCCGGGTTATCGGGAATAAGGGCAAAAAATAAATTGTAATACCAAAGCGGCGGCGATATCAAACGACTTTGTCGATAGCGGTATCCCATTGTCAGCGGCATAATAACACCGTGGCATTGGCACCCGTCGATATAGCAGACATACACCTGCAAAAACGTTAGATGAGCCGCTTTTTTTCCACGAATCAATTTAGTATACATTATGGAAAATATAACATTTCTTTTCAGTTTTCTTTGACGAGTACGTACGCACAGTATATACAGTAAATAAAAATATGAGAGTTACGAAAACGGAAGCGTTTGTTGGTTTCATTTGAGACGCGGTTAAATGTGTTAAAAAGACTTGACAGAGGGGAATCTGTAAAAAAGCTTTGTGACGAGTTTAACGTGGGAAAAGTACCATCAACGATTCGAGCGATCGAAGTTAATGCCCACTTTGGGATCTGCCGAACTTTTATGAACATCGCTGTTTTTAGAAATTTTTTTTTTTCCCGTCGGGGTCGTCGAGAAATCCGGACTGCCGGGTTATCGAGTGCCGAGTTTGCGAGACTCTACTGTATTACCATTGACTATTGAAGAAGTATCAAAAAATAATAAAATATATTTACATATTATTTGTAAAGTGGTACTTAATAATATTAAATAATCTCATTCATAAATTGGTCATGGTTGTGTAAACCTTGTTTAAGAAAATCATTCAAATTAGCAGTATCATTTCGGAGTATTTATCGTGTCAAACCATTGAGTCAATGTTATTAATTAGAGTAGTAGTGAGATAGTCAGTATCAACTCAAATATTTGCTAATCCTCTGCATTCCTTGCATGTTCATTCTTACGGCAGAAGTATTGTGCAATTTAGGGTATTTTTAAAACAAGCACAGTACATTCTCGGCGAGCAAATGTAGCTATACTAACAGATAAACTACACTACGTAGGGTATATGTACAAGAAGTATGTTTATTCCCAGACTTCTATTCGGTTTCTAATCGGAAATTATACAGGATGTTGACTTTGTTCTTCAAACTTAAAAACGCTTGCACCACTATCTTTTTTCAAAAAACGACACTGTACTAAATAAAATTGTTTTACACAGACATTAAAAAAGTCAGTAAATATACAAACTTTCTACTATGAAATGTCACCGATCTACCACATACACCTTTCTTTATAATTTAAACCTAAAGTTATAAAGCTTCTTAAAATTGTTGAATATTATTTACACTGCTGATAATTTAATGTTTGTACAATGTACAACATTCAATGAGCCTTGTGATTAATAACAATATGAAAGAATTAAACCCAAAACCACAAATAAAATACCAACACAATTAGTGTTAGAAAAGTTTAATAAACTCTTATGTACCTTTCCGTAAGATAGCTACCATCCTCAGGGGGATATAAACCAATACTGAACTAAAAAAAAAATATGATATTCAGATGACTTATAAAGAGTCAAGCATATGCAGTGCTCTTTCTCTCTCGACAATGGCCAAACTGGTTTCTTCGCCTACTTAAAAAGTGGAAGGGGGTGACATACATGCCAAGCAATCCAACCACACTAATATAACTTAAAAGTAAGAATATTAAAAGCAAAGAAACAAACATATATATATATATATATATATATATATATATACAGTAAACACTCTCTGATCCGGAACTCTGATATCCGGCCGTCGTATGCCATCGTATAAAAAAATAATAAAAATACAATTTTCTATACAAAAATAATATTTTCGGGCCGAATAGTAGTGAACGATGTTTTTGAGCTGGGCACTAGGCAGTAGTGCGGTTCTGATACCAAGAATGTTGAAGAAAGCGTTAGAGGTGTGTGTAAACAAGGTGAGACCCCTGTCAAACAAACAGGTGCATTGTCTGTCCTGTAGTCAGTTCTGTTCTGTTTGCGTGTAGCGTAACTTCGGCCGTCCTTTCGCTTTGTCTTAAGACTTGTTTTCGGTGTGTGATTAAGTGTATATTTTATTACTGTAATTCCTTTTAGTCGTCTTTAATAGTTTACATACGTAGTGCGTTGTAATTAGATTTTAAGATTTGTATTTGCTGTAATTCCTTTTAGTCGTCTAATAGTTTACATACGTAGTGTGTTGTAATTAGATTTTAAGATTTGTATTTGCTGTAATTCCTTTTACTCGTCTTTAATAGTTTACATACGTAGTGCGTTGTAATTAGATTTTAAGATTTGTATTTGCTGTAAATATTTGTTTATAAAATGTCCGAGAAATGGAAGAAAACTATGTTTTCCGTTGAGGAAAAAGTCAGTGCAATTAGGCGCTTAGATGCGGGGGAGACTGCTAAAAAGATAGCTAATGAGATGGGTGTAGGAACTAGTACGGTGAGTGACTGGAAGAAATCCCGTGAAAAATTGGAAAAGTGGTGCTCTAACCAGGCTTCAAGTTCAGGCATCAAAAAGTGCAAAATGATGAAGACACCACAAAATGACAAAGTCAAAGAAGCTCTATTTTTGTGGTTTACACAGTGTAGGTCTAAAGGATTGCCCGTATCAGGACCTATTTTACAACAAAAAGCTCTTCAGTTTAATAAGGATATGGGAAACGAGTCCGACTTTAAAGCTAGTGAGGGGTGGTTGGGAAAGTGGAAAAATAGATACGGGATTAGAAAACTTCAAATAAGTGGAGAGAAGCTTTCAGCAAATGAAGGAAGCGTGGAAGAATTTAAACTTTTTTTACATAAGCTGCTTGACGAAGAAGGAATTAGTGGAGATCAATTGTACAATTGCGATAAAAGTAGCTTAACACGTTAGCTGCCACCGGCCTATTTTCAAATGTTCGGCGTAATGCCAACTTTTACTGTTAACTATTTTTTGATATTTTTACTTTAATTGTGTCTATAATACACTAATAGAACAAGATATACTTTATACTGTTAAAATAAATTGTTAAAAAATTTGTTACCTATCGGGTCGGCCGCGATTTTTTTCACCGAATATTGATTGACAAAAAAACTTGCCGACCCGATTGGTCGCACGTTCATATTGGCGTATATTTCGTTTTAGAGGTTGGGGTCAACGCTCAAAGTAAGAATAAGCATCTCTACTCCATTACGACCTTCAGGGAAAAGATTGTGTACGCACTACTAAGGTTGCAAAACGGACAAATCGAGCCAGTAAAACATGTTGGACATCACCACTTGTCTGAAACGGCGGTATTTTTAGCAGTGGCGGCGATAGCGGGCCCGCGGTGCGAGAGGGCCCGCAAGCTGGGGGGCCCGCGAGCCTTGACCAGGATTTTTCGGGAAATTATACCGGGACCCGGACCCGCGACGGGCCCTGCCACAAGGGCCCCCCCCTATCATAACAATATTTTTATGAGTATTGTCAAGAAATTACTAAAATAAGGTAAAATGTCTTCAGACAAGATTGTGCATCGTGCTTCCAAAACGGCAATAACCATTATATTTTAGAGAGCAGTATTTATTATTTAATGTCATGATACGAAGTATGTGTATTGTTTACCGTTGGCTGATAAGTAATGCAGCTGTCACTATGTCGCGCATCGCAGTGACTCACCGTGAATCTCCTACAAAGACTATGAAATGTTAACTGATCCTACCTACTATAGGAGTAATGTGTTACCATTTTCTGTGGGTTTGCACGGTTTTGTGAATAGTTGAACAAGTTCGTTTTTCAAAACAGTTGGTTGCATTTTTTAAAGCTTATAAGTAAAAGAAAATATTTATGTAAATTATTATATTTGTTTTTAATGAGAATAAATAATTATTTCTTTGATTCATTTTATTTCATTCTATATGCAAATGTATGTCTTATATTATAAATATCTCTAATTCCCATTTTTTATTTCTAATAACAAAATGTAAATTTATTCGTAATATAGTGTTGAATTAAAAAAAATCTAAAACATTAAATTAAATGTTGGTAAGTTTATTATCTGCCGAGGTCCTTTTCAGATTATTATACAACAAAACTTAAAATGCCCGCCATGCCATGTAACTTCAGAGCTTTTTCGCGGGAAGCTTGACTGCTATATCTTCCTGTACTAGCAGTCATTTTAGTGTTTATTATGTGTAGAAACTAATTATTGTATTTTTCAATAATTATAATTAATTACATATTCTTTATTTTTGCTTGTTTTGAAAACAATGGGGAGTAAGACTCAAAATGCAAAAAAAAAGGGGAAAAAAATCATGGGACTTTGAATCTTCAAGAGTGGAGGATTTTAAAATCTTTTGGTTGATGACTCGAAATAATGTTAAAAAGAAAAAAATCAGTCAGCAGTTCCACTACTTCTGACAATAAGTGACAATAAGTATTGACAATGCTGTGGAGAATAATAATAAAACTAACAGTAATTTTTCTATCGATAAAGGTATTGCAGGAACTCCTGACGGCACGGAATGAAGATAGAGAAAATTTTAAAAAAATGAAGAATATTGGAAAACAAGAATGGTCGAAAAGTTATCAAAATTCTACATAATAACCTGTTTATGGCCACAGACATGACGTGAAAATCATGGATATGGAGAAACCAACTGCATAACATTCAGCAATCTACAAAGTTGTCACTTTTGATGAATGCTTCACAACAAAAATCATAAAATCACTCCCTTCAGAATGTAACCTCTCAGAACTAAAAAGATGGGAACTGTCTCATCAATGGGTTACAAAATCAAGAGAACCCCCTAATCTTAACCTTAGATGAATCATCCTTTATCCTTTTCCCTTTCCCAACAGGCTTAACAAAAAAATAAAATAAAATCTGTGGTTAAACACTCAGTCTTCAGTCGTCTTCTTAACTCTACTGATTGAGAAAGTGAACAGTGTTTACGAAATATTTCAAAACTATAGTGTTTTTGTGTGTGTTTTCTTATTTATGTACTATTAGGTAACACCAAGAACCATTTTCCAAGGTAAGCCTGTCTCCTGTCCATACAAAATCTAACCAATCTAATAGGCTATGTGCCCTATTAAATTATAACATATATATATATATATATATATATATATATATATATATATAATTATATATAACTATTTTTTCATAGCCATCGTTCATGGTTCTTATACATTTTTTTTCATTAATAGCTACCTAACTGTAATTTTTGGTGAGGATTTGTTTTTGTTGGTTTTTATTTGGTTTTACATATGGGAGAAGACGAAGTTTGTCTAATGATTTTTAATGTCAATAACAATATTTGCAGCTTATTATTCACTCATTCATAAATTTAATAATTAGCAGTACCGTAAAATGTATGTATCACTATTTAAATATTTCTTTATCAAACCTCAACTTCTTTAGCTGCATACCTAGCCTTTGTCATGTCACAAATAAAATACATCATAATGAATTCCAAATATTAACAATTTTAAAAATTGAACACCAACGCTTCAAAATGGGCTATAAAAAATATTTTTCATACATAAAATATAGTTACACATAGTTCAATTATTCTAAAAAATTAGCTAGTGTCAAAACTGGTTTCATAAAGTGCAAGAAAAACGAAATAGTTATTAAAAAATATAATATTCATAGTGTGTTAATCAATTTTAGATATTCGGATGTATAGATTACTTGAAGTCAACAAAGTCTACAATGCAAAGAAGCTCCAAGCCCAGAGCAGTGATCTAGTGGTGAAAAGATAAGTGTAAACTAAGCAAATGTGAAGGTCAAAAGTACGGAATACATAGTGAATTGAAAATATAACCAAACAGCACTTTCAAGAAAGGATGTCAACTTATAAGAGCAACAGAGATGGTTGATTTAAACGCATGTGTAGTAGTAGTAGTTTAGTCTAATATCTACTTAGAGTTTTCCCGCCCTGGGAAATGAAACTATATTGTGCAATGGCAGCCGCGCAAAGGTGCTAGTAATTCACAAATCTCCCTTGCCCTGATATTGTGTTGGTGTCAATTCGGTTATTTCATTTCACTCCGCGGACTGAAACGGTTTGGGTTTTTCACCAAAATCGTTCCAAAAACAAAAATTTTTGTAAAACATAAAATTTGAGTCAAAACATAATAAATATCAAGAATACATAAATAAATGGTAATATCCATAAATAATTAATAATGTGCATAGAAAAAAATTAGTTTAATATGAAGAAAAGTAGAATTACAAAAGTTTTGTCAATTTCATTAATATGTGAAACATTCAAAGCGTAAGGGAAGTGGGGTGAGAGACTAGTAGACGGACAAGAGCCAACAGGTCGACCTAGAACAATAGCTCGGTTGATCACGTGATATTACAGGTCCAGACTGGAATAAAATAATCTGATTCAACTTGTTACAAAAATTATTCACATGCAATTTTCTATGTTAAATTTTAAATTGTTTAAATTTTGAATATAAAAGCATATTATGATAAAGAATAACTGGTTAGCATAGGAAATACAAGAAAATGTTTATTAACCCGAATAGTTTAATAGTTATTGCAAAAAACATGCATAGACAAAAAACTAAAATTTTGTCTAGATAATAAGTAAGTATGTTTATTTCTCTTATTGCTCCTACGAACCACCAAGGTCAGAAAGATTTATATACAATTAAAAGGTACACAACTTGTTCCCTAAACATTTCAATATATTATCACCTTTTCACAGTGGTTATATAAAATGGATATGAATTAGAATATAGCCACGATTTAAAAAAATAATAATAATATTGTTTACGAGTAATATGAAAAAACAAAACCAACTTGATAATGGTCATTTTTCACTTTGATATTTTTTAATATCATCAAGAATTGTAATTTCTTCTCCATACAGTTCCGATTTTACACTTTCATGTATTAAAATATTCAACCTTTAGGAGGGTGTATGGTTTATTATGCCTTCTGAACTGCTGATTTTGGAAAGAAAATCATCAATACCTTTTGTATGGGTTCTTAAATGTTACATTGTTAACATGTTAACATGTTAACATGTTACAATGTTAACATTGTTACATGTTATTGTAGAAAAAAAGATTAAAATTATTATGTGAATTTTTAAAAACCTAACTGCTGTGTTTTAGTCATAAGGGAAATATAAATAACTTTTGAGATAAATAAAATTGAACAAAAACATCTGCAAATATGATCAAAATATACCCTTGTACCAAAAGATTAAAAATTCCTCCAAATGTTTAAACAAAATAAATGTCAGACTAATAAAAACCACATTTTAAGAATCAGGGCTGGGAAAAAAAAGCATATATACACATAATCTGGAACTTGCATTTTTTTTGCCATCAAATGGAACTTTCTATATACTATACGTGAGAAATACAATATCCAATGAGCCTTGTGGTTAATAACGATATGAAAGAAGTAATCCCCAAACCACAAATAAAACACTAACACAATTAAACTTGCTGACATTAATTGTGTTAGTGTTTTATTTGTGGCTTGGGAATTACTTCTTTTATATGTGTGAGAGAGTAAAAAGATTTATATTTGTGTAAATATATAATTTAAAAAAATGAAATAGATTAATGATGAAATGATCACAATCTAAAGTTAAAATTACTTACAACTTTGGGGTACTTCTTTTTTCGAGGGTTTTTACTAGTTTCAGATTCTTCTTGACCAGAAATCCAATTTGGAACAAGTGATGGATCATCAATTAGCTCCGTTTTACGCCCTATAGGCAGAAGAGTTATAGGATTTAATTCTCCAGCTTCGTAAAGTACTTTACATGTTGCTAATGCAACCGATTGCTTAGCTTCCAACTTGCTAAGCATTGGTTTTCCCTGAAAAATAAATATTTTCTTTATTACGACTATTGCTAAACTATAATAACAATTAGATCAAACATTAAACAATTTCCACACAAAAGAAGTATAAATAAACTGTCATTTATTTATTAGTTAATTAGCCTTTTTTGTTGTGAACAATTATTTGAAATTGTATAGCAAGAGACCAAGGTATATTATAATTCTAACACATTTAAACATTAATAATATAATAAACAACCAATAAATTCCACAACAACAATAACATTATCAGAATGACAATAGGAAAACTTACTGTGCAAATTTAAAAGTCAAGCATATGAATAAAGTGAGAGCACTACCCTATTGTAGCTGCACCAAGAAACAACATAAGTACACAATCTATGTGACTGCAAAACTTCTTCATAGACTAATAGGATTCTCACATCAAAAATTAATCAAGACTGCTATTGAAACCTTTCTAGTCTTGAATATTTTTAAGGCTTAGTGGGAGTTTGTTAATCAACAAAACTGCTGCTTGGGAGGGCAAAATTTTTAGACTCAACAAGTCTGTTTTCTCTAAGCTTTACGTCACTTCCATTCCTTGTGTTATAATTATGAATATCACATTTCAAATGAGCTCAAAGTAGGCTTTCATAAGTGCTGAAGCTTTCATAAGATTTTAGGTTTCTTAGTATAAAATTCCTGAACATAATTTATTACAAATGCTGTTAATCTGTTTATCCCAAGTTAATTTATTGTCAATAACCAGACCTAATTTAATTAGGTTTTAGATATCAGCTTAAGATTCTGCCTTGTAAAGTTTGTAAACAACACTCAAAATGAAAACAAACAAATTTGATAAATTTTCTTCTCAGATCTAAGACCAAACAAAATTTTCCAGTGTCTATATATCCCAAATGGCTAGATTTTAAAGGTATTTTCACTAATCTCTGTCTTCAACGTGTACTAACTATGAAGCCTGAATTTTAATTTACAAAAAATGTAAAAACAATTTAATAAATTCATTGTTATTTTGTATAAACACAAATTAGTAACCTGTGACACCTCATTTAAAAAAAAATGAAGGTTGAATCAGTAGCTAAACCAGGACTCTACAAAACTAAATCACAGTCACTATTTATACCATTCACTATAACATTTAGGTTACAGGTGTCAGTACACTTAGTTCTAAGTTTGTTTTAACTCCTGTGTCCTGTAAAATTTACATCTTGATGTGATGAGGAGCTGTAGGTCTTCACTGATGATTGTGGTGCTTTTTTTACCGTTTGCCCCTTTAATCTGGGTGCAATACATTATCGGATTCTGCGGCATTGTGGGTTGGCGCATAACATGTTACATGGGCAAATCATCTGTAATCCTAATCTGGCTAGTCTTTCCCCCCAATATGTTTTAAGTTTATTTTATATTATTTTTCCTCTTGTACTCCTTCCTTGAAATAGCACACTAGACCAAATTGGGATGGGACATTCGAGTTTTTCAGTATGCATTAAATAATTATAATTAAGTCTATATGTGAAACTTGCTATTCGGCCATTTTGACCTAGGTAGCCATATACAGACCATAAATTTCTGAGAGTTGATCCCCTCATCTCATAATGATTAATTATAATGATTAATAATTAATTATAATTTAAGCATGTAATCGCTCATCAGTGCTGGCTGGACAGAGCTTGTCGAATTACGTAGACCCAGGTCCAGGCTGACACTCGCTGTCTCGACCCACATTCAAAAAGATCCATGACCTCTAACCTAATTAATAACCACACCCTGTAATTAATAATCATTGTCCAATAATCAAACCCCTCCCCCCCCCCAAATTACCGTTCGTCGCATGATACATTATTTCCTCTCTTTAACCACTGTTCTAATGGAATAAGCTTTTTTGTTCACAACTAAAAAAATTATCTGCACATTTAACCACTTGTCAAAGAATGTCGGCTTTAATGTCTATTTGTATTATCTTTCGAACAATTTGCACCAAATCAACAATTCTTTTACATATACAGTAGAACCTCTGTTAACCGGCCACGGATTAACCGGTCCTCGGATTAACCGGTCCTCAGATAACCGGCCTATATCGTGGTGTACTGGTTGGATGAGAGTTTCCGAAAATAAATTGTAATTGAAACACCAAAGCGGCGGCGATATCAAATGACTTTGTTGATAGCGGTATCCCATTGTCGGCGGCGTAAAAACACTGCGGCACCAAAGCAGCAGCGAGATAATGACTTTGTCGATAGCGCTATTCCATTGTTGGCGGCGTAAAAACACTGTGGCACCAAAGCAGCGGCGAGTCAAACGACTTTGTCGATAGCGGTATTCCATTGTCGGCGGCGTAAAAACACTGTGGCACCAAAGCGGCGGCGAGTCAAACGACTTTGTCAATAGCGGTATCCCATTGTCGGCGGCATAAAAACACCGCGGCATTGGCACCCGTCGGTATAGCAGACATACACCTACAAGAACGTTTGATGGGCCGTTTTTTTTCCACGAATCATTTTAGTATACATTATGGAAAATATAACATTTCTTTTCAGTTTTCTTCTTGTCTTTGACTGGTTATGATCTACGTACAGTATATACAGTAAATAAAAATGAGTGAGTTAAGAAAACGAAAGCGTTTATTGGTTTCGTTTGAGACGCGGTTAAATATGTCAAAAGACTTGACAGAGGGGAATCTGTAAAAAAGCTTTGTAGTGTTTAATTTTTTCATGTTTGATGTATAATATACATCATAACATAATATATACGATACATTTATGACAATAAAATGAGTTGCAATAACATCTTAATTGCATAATTCTTAGCGCTACCTGGTTAAAATAAGCTTTCATTGAACGAAAACCGATTTTTCACGGGAACCTCGGATTAACCGGCCAAACTGGCAACCGGCCAGGGTGTCAGTCCCGACTAGACCGGTTAAGAGGGGTTCTATTGTAATGACTTTTTCCATTTTTGTTTAAAAGTGTGGGTAACTGTTAAGATGATTGTCTTTAACCCTAGGGGCGGCATGGTTAATTTTCTTGACAATTCTTCGTTTGTTTAAAAATTAATAAAAAATATTATTTTTATACAAAACAAAACTTATAAGACTTCATTTTTCTTAGAAAGATGATTAGAATTCATCTATGTAATAAAAAAAAAAAAATTTTGAAACGGTTTTTGAGTAAGTATGTTACATGTCAAAAAATGATGTTATCATTTTTCAGAAAAACCTGTATCATCCAAAATCAATGGCTAACCTTTTTCTAAGATATACAATAGTTTTATACAATATTTGTCATATATTTAGGGGGGGGGGAATTTGTTACATTTTCAAAATTTAAAAAATTTGTTTACCAAAAATGGGACATTGGTCATTTTATTTTCAACAATTTACCAAACATAGTAATATATATTTTATACAAAAGTTCTATATATCATTATGTTCAGAAAGGTGCAGAGAATGTAGGTGTGAAGTGAAAAAAAATGTTAGATGTATCACATTTGGAGTTTTTTGGTTAAATACCAAAAAATCGAAGAGTAAAAAGAGAATAATTTCACAGTAATCGTAAATTACACCATACAAATTCATTTTTTGGAATTTTTTCAACGATTACTAGAGATTTGTAATATATTTGTGAATATATTAAGGGAAAAAAAATTTTGTTACATTTTCAAAATAAAAATAACGATTTCCCCTAAAAAGTGATACTCTGACGGTTGAGGTTAGGTTGGACACCTCGACAATTTAGGCGTAATTAGTAACTTTCTAAAGCTAGGCCTTAGACAAAATCATTAGATTTCACTAAAACAATATACTTTACAAAGAATAACACACATATTGATTTGTATAATCAAGTAAAACACTCAATATAAGAAAATTTGGTTATAGCCTAGATTTACAATTTACCTCTTAGGTTATCCCAAATATAAACCGTTCACAAACTAGAAATTCACTCAAAAACATAAACTTTAGAAATAAAAACACATATTTATATTGTTACTTGTATACAAAATTTATATACAATTTGTATACACAAACCTTCAAAATAACAAATATCTAACCCCAAAACAATATGCGCTACGTCATTTGTTACAGTTTTTACGTCGCACAATTGCGTATGTTCCGAGATCAAAATAAAACCTTCTAAGTAAGTATTGCCTATATCGAGTGGTACCAACTTGAAGAATGAAATGTCATCTACAACATACTAACAATATCGAAACAAAAAATCGAAATGAAAAAGAGATTATGTCTTTTCGTTAACTGCACCGAATGCCAATTGAATTTCGTGCCGTCAAGTTTCTAGTTTCGTCAAGTAGAAATATCTCTGGATCTGTGAGACGCAGAAAATTTGTAATCTACGGTTAGAAAGAGAAACGTGTGATCTATAGAACAGTGTTTTGGTTGACTTAACACGTTAGCTGCCACGCCGACTCGATCGGGTCGGCACAGCTCGTCTTGTTAGAAACATCGGCCGACCCGATCGGGTCGGCTGCGGGATTTTATAGAGCTTAAGTAAATCGATCCGTGACGTTTATCAGTAGTCTTTGGGAACTTTTTAAAGAGTTATAATTTGAGAACACAATACTAAAAATGTTATTGAATGTTAATTTCGTCAACACATTTTTTTATTTCAGTTATATATCATCTGCTAATAAACGATATTTTGCCGACCGATCGGGTCGGCACATTTTATTTTAAAGTTTTACATTATTTTTAATGCTGAAATATGAATAAAACTTGAATCTATTATTTGTAATGTTTTTTGTTTGGAATGTAATAAATATAAAACCGTATTTGTCAGAATATTTTTTTAATTTGGCAACACGTTATATGCCTATGCTAAATTATACTTTCAAATGAAATGAAGTTATTTATGGACAGTTAACATTACATTATTTGCTACAAAAGCAGTAACAGGTGTTTTGTCATTAAAATGCGCGTATACAATCATGAGTACTACTAATCGTAAATATAAAAGAAAATTTCAAGTCGCATCGGAGAAAATAAAGCACAAAATGTGAAAAAATACCTTACAGAAAAACTACCAGAGTTCACAAGGATCTTGCCTATTTATGTAACTTGTTAAAACAATCTTTGCAAAGAAATGGTTTCCCAGGACACGTTTCACAAAATGTAGTGATCTTTTTGATACCTGATGCTATTTTAAAATTTTAATCTTCCCCTTCGGGACCGGAGTTTATCTTTTCGCCGGTCGGCGCCGGTGAAACGCCGCGATGCGCGACATAGCGATAGCTGCATTACATATCAGCCAACGGTAAACAATACACATACTTCGTATCAAGACGTTAAATAATAAATACTGCTCTCTAAAATATAATGGTTATTGCCGTTTTGGAAGCACGATGCACAATCTTAGGCTATCTGAAGACATTTTACCTTATTTTAGTAATTTCTTGACAATACTCATAAAAATATTGTTATGATAGGGGGGGGCGTGTTACAGGGCCCGTCGCGGATCTGGATCCCGGTATAATTTCCCGAAAAATCCCGGTCAAGGCTCGCGGGCCCTCTCGCACCGCGGGCCCGCTATCGCCGCCACTGCTAAAAATACCGCCGTTTCAGACAAGTGGTGATGTCCAACATGTTTTACTGGCTCGATTTGTCCGTTTTGCAACCTTAGTAGTGCGTACACAATCTTTTCCCTGAAGGTAGTAATTGAGTAGAGATGGTTATTCTTACTTTGAGAGTTGACCCCAACCTCTAAAACGAAATATACGCCAGTATGAACATGCGACCAATCGGGTCGGCAAGTTTTTTTGTCAATCAAAATTCGGTGAAAAAAATCGCGGCCGACCCGATAGGTAACAAATTTTTAAACAATTTATTTTAACAGTTTAAAGTATATCTTGTTGTATTAGTGTATTATAAACACAATTAAAGTAAAAATATCAAAAAATAATTAACAGTAAAAGTTGGCATTACGCCGAACATTCGAAAATAGGCCGGTGGCAGCTAACGTGTTAATTGACAGATAAATAGATTTGTAATCATATGGGGAAAAATGACGTCGCGTTTACTAAAAACCGCAGAGTTGAAACTTACGATTTTACGCATCAAAAAATATGCGAATATGGAATATTATTTATAACGTTTTGTGGTGTTTTTTTTGCATGATTATGCATCTAAGGAACATTAGCTTTCCAACGGTATTTTATTTATTGCGATAGGACAATTTTAAGTGGGCGTAATGTTGAATTGCAAATACATGTTTTCCGGACGTTAGATTAGACCATGCATTAAAAATCGACCCGCTGAGAGGGTCGGTGCCGCTTCTAGGGTTAATCATATCAGAAATAGTTTTTAGAGATGTGATATCATTTGAACCACCAAAGATTATTACTGGGTTTGTCAATGAAAATTGTTTAAGGATTTTAGCACCTCTTTCGTAATATCAATCGGAGTTACCCCTGGCATTACTGTATCTTCAACTTTATACTTCTTATTGAGGTTATCTTGAATTAGATATGCCTTTCCCATAGTATGGCTGTCGCCATATATAAAACACTAGTTCTATTTTCTGATTTATGTTTAGAAATAAATGGTCGGCATGGCTTCTTAGAAAGACTACACTTCCTGACAATAGCTTCAGATTTTTTCTGATTAGTATTGCTACATAGAAGCCTTGGAGTAATCTCTATTTCTGGAGTTTTAGAATATAGGGGGGAAAATCGATTCTTCATTGGTCCTGATTTAACTGCAGTAAACTGGGTCTATTGTTTATAAATAAATATTGAGCTTGACTTGTGAGATAATATTAGATAGAATAAACTCAAACACAATCTCACAAAAATTACGTTTCTTTAATCAAACACGTTTCAGTTCAACGACAAAGTCGCTATCTTCACTGATACATGAGCTATAATAACTAACAATGCAATGCTCCAAACCCCGTATTTATACAAAACTAAAGGGGCATGGCCTAAACCTACTTTCTAATATTAAGGCGTTAACAAGTGCCTCACATTACAATATTTATGATTCTGAACTAATATTTTATCTAAAAATACATTTTATATTTTATTTTAATATAGAACTTAGTATCGGCCCTAATTCACTATTACAGTTATATTACAGTACTTGTTAATATATAAAGTTTCACACATCTATTGTATTTAATTTAGTAACATTGGGTCTATTGTGTTTACCACAATCACTCCAATTCATTTCTTTATCAACAAAATATCTTCCTCTTTTTCTCGGACTTGCAAACTCAAAATTGTGTTTTGTTGTCTTAGCTCGTTCATGAATCTGGATGCACAACATTTTATTTAAGGATTCAATTTCGTTTCTTAGTGTGCTATTTTCATTTTGCAGTTTCAAGTTCATGTTCATAATCTTTACCATTATTGTTCTGGTGTGCATAGCAATAAAGCCCATTAATTGGAATTTCTCTACTTTTCAAATTTAAGCATATGTTTTGGCGACATTTTTTCATATTTACAATATATTATTCCAGATTTCACTTCTTTTTCACATACAGAGAGAAAATACATTTGACTACTCATGTTTTGATTATTTAACCCTCCAACCACCTACTATAAATATTGCGATTTTTCACCTTTTTTTAATCATTTTGTAAATAAAATAATAAAAAAATAGTAATTTTCTTCAAAACGCAAAAAAGACATATTTTTTTCAGGAAAGTCCATAGAATTTATCTGTGTAAAGAAAAAAAGATACATGTTACGGTTTTGGAGAAAGTATGTTAGGAATCAAAAATGTGAAAAAATGAAGTGAAAATCCCACAAAAAAAGCGTATATGTATTATACTAAAATTTGTTATGTATTATACTAAAAATGTAGTTTTTTTGTAATGTAGTTGTGAATAAAAGTTCGTTAAAAAATATTAAGGTAATTATATAGCAGAGTAGCCTCACTTCAAAATCAAATTTTAAAGGTTTTATTCGTCAAATAAATGTTGGAAAAATATTTTACTATCGAAAAAAAGTGTCGGAAAGATGATTACATAATACAATTTTCGTGAAAAAATTAACTCTGTGTTATCTTTCATACTCATGACATTCACTTTAATAAACGTACGGAAGGTTTGGCCAGGTGGTTATATATATATATAGCAACCTGGCCAAACCTTTCGTGACATATAATAATACAGCCCTACATATGCGTACACTGAAGCACATACGCAGACAATTGAACGTCAATGGAGGGAGGTGCGAGGAAATGTGCCACGATATGGAAATTCAAAACAACATTTCCATGGCCATATAGCCGAATTTATGTTTAAGAGAAAGTACAATGAGTATAATACTCGTTTTCATCATTTATGGCGAATTACAAGTGAAATACATTTAAATTCAATAAATTCCTCTTCTACTGAATTTGCAGCAGAATTTGACTCTGATTAAGATTTTCTTGTGTAATTATATTATGTAATCATCTTTCCGACACTTTTTTTAATAATAAAATATTTTTCCAACATTTATTTGACGAATAAAACCTTTAAAAATTGATTTTGAAGTGAGGCTACTCTGCTATATAATTACCAAAATTAATTTCTAAAATTTGTATTAGGCAACAAATTTTTACATAAAAAGTCTAAAATAGCTGAATTGTTAGGCCTATTTTCAAAAATCACTAAAAATAGTAATATTATACAAATCACAACTACTTACTATCATTTTTCTCAGAAATGAATGTAGATTTTATGTGCGTAATTCCAAAAATTATAGAGGTAAAAATTTTGGAGTTATTACTTCAGGAAACAAAAACCTGTGCAATCCTAGGCTAAAATTCCACATAAAAGCGTATATTTACAGTAAATTTTTTTTTTTTAAATTTTCTTCAAGACAAGTTTTGTAATATAGATGTGGATAATATTTGGTAAAAACAAAAGCAATTTATACAATTTTTATTAGACAGAGTAGAAATTTACGAAGAAATTAAGGCCCAATTTCATATAACCTAGAACTTTGTACTAAGTAAACAAGAAACAAAATCACTGAAAAACTTAAAATTAATTAAAATAAATAAACTCTAAGAACAAACACAAACATTATAACTTGTATGAACAAATTATAATAAACAAATAACTCTTGGATAACAAATAAGTTCACATAAACAAAAATAAAACGAGCCACGCTTGAAACAAGCCTAATATGCAGTAATTTGACATTTGAGTAAAGACGCAAAACTTGTCAACCAGATTTCCAGTTATATAAGCTTGCCTAAAAATAGGGCTATAACATATTGCTTTGTATTATTTATGTAGAAATGAATGTCGTCTCCTTCAATGGAATAAAACAGCTGATCAAAATATAAAAATATGTCTTTGTTTTTTACAATTTGCTAAAGACAGGACATTACAAACGGCTCCCGTTAATTTATGTCATGACTTCGTAGAAAGTATATATCTAAAAAACTATCACAGATATAAGAATTTCGAATATGTGAAGTGAAAAGAGGATGAAAAACCCAATGAAAAGTTGTCAACTTGAAGTATTTGTTTGAGTATTAACATTTAGATAAAATATATAATGATATTTCCTCATATAATCAGTATCTGCGTGTGTGGCTCTTTAAAGGTAAAATAGAGCAACTTCATCAAAGAAGTGAAGTGTATACTTATAATTTAAATGTTTTCGATCACATACATCTTTCCACAACAATAATTATTAACATTGGATATAATATTTTAGCATTGGTGTATCACCAATATTGTCAAACTTTATATAAAAGTTTCCACCACAACTAAATTAACTATAAGGCTATATGGCAAAAACTTAATACTATCACACAACTAGAAACCAAGGAAAACAATCACTTTTCTGGAGCACAAACAACATACAGCTTCCAACATATAGTCTCAAAGACATATTGACAGATAGATAGACATTCCAAAAACCACTTTTAAAGGAATAAGGAGACTCTAAAACAGATATATATATATATATATATATATATATATATATATATATATATAATTGGTGTTCCTGCCTTAAAGGTGGGTGTAGTTCATAAAGTGATAGTAACATATAATGTAAAGAACTTCCTATATACATTTTTTAAATTTAGTATTGTATTAAATTTTTCTTAGCAAGAGAGTTCATAGCATATAAACAAGCGAAATATACAATTTTAATCTGAAAAGATATACACTAAAGCACGGATATATTTACCACAATTTCTCTTCTTCTAACTTTTGATTCTGATGGTAGTATGAGATGACCGCATAATTTGTTGTCTACTTTAATTAAGCTCCAATAAGGGCAAACTCTTGAAAATCTATCTGTTGCCAACAATCCACAATACCTGTAAAAAATAAATAAAATAAAGTTAATTGATTCTCTACTTAATCTTACAATTTAAGGCTTTCAATAATATAGAAAACTGTATTAACTCTACAACTGCCATAGCACAACAGGTTGCCCTAAGTGGCCAATTTTCAGCTGCAGCGACAAGTAAAAAGTCTTAGGTTCCATTCAAAGTTTCATCCACTAAAAATCTTCTAATCGAAATAAATTTGGCATCAATGGAAAGCTGAAGAACTGAACTTGCATTTTTAAATAACTAAAAGTCTAAAATACGTAATATATAATATAATTTAATTAGATGAATTTAGCGTGACACGCTAGTGAACTAGATCAGCGTTGGTTAGTTGTCATTTAGTCTTAAAGATATGTCACTTTTGCTTATTTTTCACAAGTTCATATTTTTATTTAGTCTACTAAATGAGTCGCCCAGTTGCTAAACTCGTTATGTCCAATTTGTTCAAAATTGAGATAAGACTGCCATTTTGTAGAGTTCGTTGTCCTACATCAAAGACAGAAATGCTGTGATGCAAAAGTCAAATGCTGAATTCTGTTTTGTGGTTAATTATAAGTATAGATATTACTTTAAATATTTGTGTTACATTTAGAAATTGTGTAAACCTGGTTAAAACATATTTTAAAACCATTACATGACGCAAAACGTTACTTTTTAGTTTATAGTTTTTTGCCGTTTCTGAAATTTTTACAAAATGGACATAACGAGTTTTGCAACTGGGAGACTAAAATCTTGGTACTATCTTATATATAAATTCTTCATCTTTCGATCTGTGTTTTTAAAAATCTTGTAGCATCTATGCTTCGGAAGATATGGACCATATCTGTGAAAACACTAATTTCCAAAGATTTTGCAGAAGTTTCAAAATACTTCACGAATCATCAAATTTCGATTATTAGTTCTCCGTTTTGTTGGAGGATTTTGTACAGTTATAAAGTAGAGAATCTGATCTTTCCGTCAATATGTTATAAGAATATGTTTCTTGTACATAAAGCCAGTAAATTACCGCTTGAATATAGGCTTCCTTCTCCTTTTCACAGTTATATCCATTGTGTGTTCGAGAGAGTCGTTGTGCTTATTTTATTTTGTAGGTATAATTATGTGAATCTATTTAGTGAATTCAATTTATAATATGTAGTTTATTGTTTCAAGTGAATAATATTTGTCAGAGAAGTTAGTTTTTGTGCTTTTTTCTTAGGTTAGGCCTACTTCATTTTGATTCCTAGACTAACAGCGACTTTTTAAATTCCTGACTTACTAATTGCACATATTTTACAAAAAACACTTTTATAACATATTTTATTCCATACATCTTTCTGGAAAAATGGTATTTTATAAGTTTGGTTTGAATAGTATTTTATAAGTTTGATTTAAATAATATTTATACATTTTGGGGAATTTTATTAAATAAGTCGATATTTTTTACCTATTTTATAGTTTGTTTACAGAATCTTATTGACAACTAAATGGTAAAAACATTTTATATCTTGATAAAAATTATAAAAATTTATTTGTACAATAGGCCTTATAGTCTAATGTGGCTTTTATGTAGAAATTTTACCTTGGCTAACTGACTTTTTTGATTCTTGACAAACTAACTCCACAAATTTTATAAATAACATTTTTTTCAAAACATTTGAATTCCATACATCTTTCTGAAAAAAATAATATATAATTTTGATTTAAATAATATTTATATTTTTGGGGAATTTTTTTAAATAAAAGAATCGTTTAGCTATTTTGTAGGTTTTTTTTTTTTTTTTCATCATAAAAACTGTTATAGTCTAATAACAATTCAATAACTTAAATTTTTTAGCTACAGAATCTTATAGACAACTAAATATATTTGTATGATGTACAATAGGGCGTTTAAGTAGAAAACTTAGCTCGCCTAACAGCAACTTTTTAATTCCTGACATACTGACTCCAACAATTTTACAAAAAACTCGTTATTTTATAACATATATGCATTCTATACATGTTTCTGGAAAAAGAAATGGTGTTTTATAAGTTGAGTTTCAGATAAAATTACTATTTTTTGTGAATTTTTTAAGAAAGTGTTAAAAATGCAATAATAATAATCGTGTGTCAGTAGCATTGGCCATTTAAGGGTTAAATAAACAGCACAGTAACTAGTACCAGTTTGAAGAAAATCTGTTAAAATGAGCCCAAGGACATATTACCAAATACCCTGTTAACCTTTTAAACAACAATAGTTTTTTATATTAATTTATTGATTTTAATGCTTATACATTTTTTTTTACCAGGCTAGTGTTATTAATTAAATTATTATTTTAAGTGGAAAATATACAACATAAGAATCGATCAACGATAGCTCAGTTGGTAGAGCACAGGCGCATAAAGCCAAAGGTCCTGGTTTCAATTCCCAGTTTGGCTTGTATATTTTTCACTTGCAATAATTATTTAATTAATAATACTAGCTTGGTAAAAAAATGTATAAATTTAAAATCAATAAATTAATATAATTAAATACATACGTAAAAGCTACAAGCCGAGTATACAGATCATTTTCAATGTCTTTAACAAGGTGATTATTCTGTTGTAACTCAAAAATTGCAACAAAAGCAAAGTCAAGTGAGAAGTGTTATCCCTATACTGGAAAGCGATAAGGATAGCTCATTAAGTGCATAACAATTTTTTTTATACTAATTGATGACTCTTTTGTTATTTGTAAAAGGATAATTTGTTGGTTATAATTTTCGTTCAAATTTTCTTGTAATAAGTGTAAATTTAAAGAGAATTTTGATGTACAGTATATATTTAATGTATGTTGCATTCATGTAACCAAGGCATTTTCGGTCTTTCAATATGAATTTTTTTTAAAAATACATAAATACGTCTAACATAAAATAGAGCAGCAATGACACCTACAATTTTTAAAGAAGTACTTCAAAAATTGTGGAGACCACATTTTAAATAAAAAACATACACAATTGCAACATGGAAAGAAATGCGTTGACGTTACAATGACACATGATAGCCCACACAAACACTCGTCGAGTTACGATGATACAGCACAAAAACGATATTACAACCAAAACTACTAATAATATTTCACAAACAACAGTATACAATATTAATTCCAATTTAAATCTCATTATTTATGTTACTAGATATAGGATGAAATGTGCCCTGCCTAAACACCAAATATGAGTTATTAACAACAAAACTATACAATGACAACAAATGGCTAACCTCTGCAAACGGTACGCTAATACAGGTCACGGGAAAGATAGTTTTGACATTTAATATACAGGAGTGCAATACATATAACATGTATATTTAGTGAAGGACATACGATTTCTTGGTAGATAACAACTTTCTGTTACCAATAAGATAACCAACCAATAATTACAATGACAAATCTGTAACCTTAGGGAAAAATAAAATAAACTTATTCAAAAACAAATTGGGACAAACAGCCACGAAAAAAATTGACTCTAACAAATCAAAAAAATATATACCCAAGAGGACATAAAAATACCACCCCATGGCAGTAGAAATGTACCAATACAAACTCAACAGAACAAAAAACATAAGACACTACTTACAACTTTCAAATAAAGGAAAACC
Organism: Aphrophora alni; assembly: GCA_963513935.1. Classification (NCBI taxonomy): domain Eukaryota; kingdom Metazoa; phylum Arthropoda; class Insecta; order Hemiptera; family Aphrophoridae; genus Aphrophora; species Aphrophora alni. Next base: position 48,160,750 of record OY740769.1, read on the forward strand.
TAACTTTCGCAAAAAGGCATACATGAACATGCCAGCACAGAGTACATGCCTATATCTCTGACACTCATAAACCCCACATCCATGACATAACATATATTAAATTAAACACAATTAGGGGAGATAACCCTATGTGCACAAAACAAAGGAACAATACCAATATCACAAAAATTTACATCTAAAGAATTAAATGATATCAGCACTAAAGAAAGGAAACAAATTAACCATATTAACCTAACACGGGACTAAGAGCATAACACACAATTAACAGACCAAAAGGACGACAATATAGACATAAATAAGGGATTATCCATAAACGAATATGGACTTGCTAAAGCCCTAATATAAAAATATATATATCTCTTTGCATGCGGACCACATGACCTACAAGAGGCGAATATGCCAGCATATGCAATATACATGAAGTCCGACAAACCAGTGGCAGTAGCCCCATATCGACTCTATAGCATGAAACAAAGATTTAGACAGACAGGTAGACCAAAGGCAGGAGACATAGAAGACCCCCAAAGCGCCTTCACAGCCCCAGCATTTATAGTAAAAAAAACCAAGCAACTAATACAGAATGTTGGTTGACTACCAACAATTAAACGAAAACATGGAGGCAGACAAATTTCCTTTAACCAGGGCCGACAAATCTTCCACACACTAGGCATGATAATATACGTTAGATGATTTAGTAGCATACGGCAATACATTTACGGACCAATTAACAAATTGATAAAAAGTTTTTAAACAGTTAGATGCAGCAAAATAAAATTTAAAACACCAAAGTGCCATATTTTGTATCAAAACAGATGTGCTAGGACACAATATCTCACAAAACAGAATACGAACCCTAGATATGAATTTGAAAAGGCAATTATTACAGACCCCACTCCTTTAAAAACAAAGGATGTACGCAGGTTCCTAAGCTATAGAAATTTTATTCATAAATTTTGCGACATCATCAAAACATTAATAGACATAACAAAAAATAAAATTCCGATACAAAAATTCCAATGGTTGCAACAACAAGAAGCAGCTTTTCGACAGCTAAAACAAGCTCTGACAACACCACCAGTACATGCCAATTTTCATGAAGACAGAGAGAAATTATATCCTATGATGCCAGTTGAGACGGAATAGGGGGTATCATGTCACAATATCAAGAAGACGGTACATTAAGACCAGTAGCTTTTCTAATTAGGAGGCTAAAAGACATTGATGGTCGATGGAGCGTGTCAGAAATTGAATTGTTAAGCGTAGTTTACACAGTAAACTACTTTCGACCTTTCTTGTATGGCTGACACTTCAGCATTTTCATCAACCACGTCAGCATCCAATATTATAAAAATGTCAAAACATTGAGTTCAAGACTGAAAAGATTAGCGTTGAAACTAATAGAATATGACTTCAAAATAAAATATAAACGAGGGTCAACATGAGACTACCAGATAGTTTAAACCGCTACCCAGGTTCATTACAAGTATCAAATTCTGAACTACAAGGAGAATTAAACATACATAACATTCAAACAAACCATAAATATCAAAAAAAAAATAATAAAAAAAAATACAGTTAAAAGACGATTATTTATTTAAAATCAGATCCTTGAATGATCCGGAAAGCGCTGACAATGCAAACAGTCGAGCCGCCATATTATACATATTACATGATAATGTTTTGTATTACAAGCACTTTATGAATGGAAAAATCGAACTACTACTAGCTGTACCGAAATCACTGATGTCAGAAACCAGGTGAAGAAAACTGACAGACAAAAACCTTTGGGCTTATTGCAACCAATAAAGGTACAGACCAACCCATTCACCAAATTATCATTAGATTATATGGGACACTTCCAAAATCAAACAAAAAATTATATATTCTAGTTACCACTGACAACACAACAAAATATTCAAATTTGTCAAAGCAACAGAAAAAGCAGATGCAATTACCACAGCTATATTCCTTCTAAACGACATTATTCTGTCCTATAGAATGCCAGCAGAGCTACAAACAGACAGGGGCACTCATGTCGTAGCGGACACACTTAAACAATTATATAACAAATTAGGAATAATTCACAAAACATCGACGGAATACAGACCTCAAAGTCAAGGTATCACGGAGTGATACAACTCTACATTAATCAAAACAATGTTACATCAACGAAGACCAAAAAGACTGGCACAAATTTGTCAATTTCTTCACATTTTCATACAACGCCAACAGACACGCAGCGACAAGGTTTTGACCTTTTTTTTACTACACGGTTTCGAACCCAATCATCCCATTGACCAAGTACTTAATACCAGATCATTAAGTAGCGCAATCGCTTAAGATCATACACAAAATATGACAAGACTTACCTAAATTACTATCAGGCACACAAGCGGACCAACGTGTAAGATACAATACGAAAAAGAAAAGATACTAAATTTAATGTAGGACAATTGATCCTACTCAAAGTCGAAAAGAAGGACAACAAGCTGGCTCAGCAATACGCAGGTTCATACAAAATACTGCAGCAAATAACGGCACTCAGCTACGAAATAGAAATCCAAACATAGCAAGTGGATAGGGGATGTGGTTCATGTATCACGGATCAAACCATATGTTTCAACTAATTAGGCTACTATTTAAATTTAATTAAATATAAAATAATTTGCATCATTATTGTTATAATTATTATCATAATTATTATCATAATAATTATAATTATTTGTTTATAATAAGATAGAGGATAGTATAATAATTAATAAACGTCACTATAACTTAAGAAATATATATATGACACAGAATGATTCCAACAAGGAAAGGGGATCAATAACAATTTTTCAAAATATAAGGGAAACACTGAGAAAAATTCCAGGTCAATTTATACATACATGTTTGCTAAGTTCTGGCAACCAAGACAGATTCCCAGACATCCATGATGTGGAACTACGTAACATGGTTATTCACACTACCCCTGCCCCAATTAATTCTATCAACCCTTAATCCCACCTGGACACTCCAATCATGATTTCCAAAGGAGCACATTTTCAAAGTTACAAGTTGCACACATATACGAGTGAACAATCCTCATCACATACATACTCCCTCTGACCTCATTAAACCACCTTCCAGATATATCTGTCAACACATAGAACCTTGGATATGCATAGAACCTCGGAACGCTAAAGGATGTCAAAGAGCTATAGAACTTCTAAACAATTCCGAAAACAATCAACGGTCAGCAATCCTAGAGCACGAGTTGACAGAGTAGATGACCTAAAGCCATAAACAGCATCGGCAAAATCTTTCATTGGTGTTGTGGCATAGTTACAAAACGAGGAACTACACATCTTGACGATGAATGAAGAGATTTTTAACAACCATCTCTACAAACTCTACAAACTCTACAAACTCTACAAACAGCTCATCAGGGGATATCATGCCGACCTGGTCAACACTGTCATCACACTACAAGTATATTGCAGTAAATGTGTCCAATACTTTATAATTAGTGTGCAGTGCAATGTTTTAACTATTGGGATAGGCCTAAGAATAGACATCGGGACATGTCTCGAGGGCGTTGGTATTATTAGGATTAAGTATATATTATATATGTAAATTCAGTAGAATGTAAATATTATGATTGTATGTATTTATTGTAAAATATTATGTATGAATGTATGTATTGTAATTAAATAAAGAATAGAACAAGTATAATAAATATAAAATAGAATAAATGTACTAGAATAAGGAGGAACATATGAAAACTAGAATGAGAGCTCGCTGTTGCGAAATAATTCAAAAAGTGTTGAAATGCTTTTCTTGCGAGTACGATGACTGACATACATTACACAAGTGCATATAAGCCCTTAACGAAATAGAGACACGGCCAGTCTTTGTGAAACGTTATCACCGAGGGAGCAAGAGAGAATCGCTGAGCAGCGAGAGAGAAAGAGAAAGCCCGCCGAATATTCAAGAGCGTCCACAGGAAAAAGAGGTGAGCTAACAGTTGTGTATAGAGTGATCTGGTAATCGTCTCAAAAGTAGAGTAGATTCATGAAAGAACAACAGTTGGAATCATTCTGGGTTTATATGTAAAAATAGATGTAATTTGATTTCAATGTATTTAAGAATATTTGGAGAAGATAAATAATATAATAAATATTGAGTACCAAACTGAACTACTGATGATGATTTTATTATGTTAATCAAGAACCCAGCCCTAATAAAGAAAAATTCATAACACCTCCGTTTGTGCCTATTGGCAAATAATTTCGTATAAGACTCGGGTAACAGGAGGGGGTAAGAGCATAATGCAAGCTTCACGGGTCAGTAGTGTTTGAGCCACTGAGGACTCATCATCGCATCTCCCTCGAGACTGGACAAGAGATTCGCCAGGGTGCACCCGCCTTCTCAACTCGACACCGCAGCATCAGTATCCGTAAGAATCATCATATACAGTCCACATAACAAGTCGGTAAGTCTAACATAATAATATTATCGGCAACGCCAATACATTGGTCCCTCGGCCACGGATTCGATTGCTCTGAGTGAACGTCCTTACCTCTGTCGAGTTGGGAAGAAACATTTATATTTTATGAATTTATACATAGTAGACTTTACATAAGTGAAGTGTCTTCTCAAAATTACATTGAAATTGACAAAAGAAAATTTAAACTTATTATTTTCAACGATCACATTTATTTTTGGTTGTAATGTACAAGTTTGCTTTAGTCGTTATTATAAAGCTGAAGTCAAGTTATTACACGCATATTGTAGTTTAGTGAAAACCAATAATACAAAGACTGTCCCCTCTGAAACAGGCTTAGGCCTAAGTAAACAAACATTCTTATCTGAGACACAGACTCGCTGTAAATAACAATTCATTGACTATATCAAGATATTTCTGTTTTATTTACACAATGAGTTAATAATTTTATTTATACACGCAAACTAAACTTTTTAGGCTACATCTTATATCTCTAAGAAAAAGTACATCTTATATTTTAAAGAAAAAGAAATCTTGTGTATTCTTATCAATATTCGCATAGTAAACGCATATGTTATCGTTATATTGCTTAGTTAACAAACAACAAGAAACTAATTACATTTGTTGATGAATATTGGGAATAGTTTGAAAACGTTGTTTACAAATAGACATATTCAAATAACAAACATTTTTACTGCTTAGGGTAAAATGTCAGGTACAAAGAAGATAAAGGTAGCCTTGGCTAAAAAAGATAACTTGTTTTCCTGTATACAATCTGTTTATGATCTAACAAAGAAATTATCGGATAAAGATATTTTTCAAAAGTTTATGATTCAAGCGAAGTCTGTGCCCTCTCTGAGATCCGAATTTATTGACGCTTTAGAGAATTGGCAATTATTAAACATAGAGAAGATGAAAGTTTTGTTCCAAACTATGCTCCATTAGATGCTGTTAGTGATATGTGTAATTATATAGTCTATACAGAAATATAAAATAAAAACAAAAGTAAACAAAAAGGAGATAATTCTGGAACCCCTCAAACTATAGCACAAGCAGTTCCATGCCTTCCAAAGCTGGAAGTATGTAACTTTGATGGTTCACCAGAAAAATGGCCTGTTTTTTATCAATTGTTTAGCAAATTAATCCATGAGAATAAAACCCTAACTAACCTAGAAAAAATAAATTATCTTGTTACACATTTACAAGGCCCTGCACTAGCCATTTGCATGGGTGTGCTACCTACTGCCGAAAATTATGAAATATTATATCAAACACTTTTTGATCGGTATGAAGATCAAAGACAACTTGCAACCTTATATTTAACAAAAATTATTGAATTTAAGTCAATTTCACATGAATCGGAAAAATCGCGAAATGCATTTTTGGAACAATTTGTTGAGGCTGTTTCGGCTCTTAACCTTTTGAAGCCCGACTTATGATAAGTATAATATAAGCTCCAGCCCGGGTATTTTTCGCAAATTTGCAGACATTATTATGAAAATTCATATAAAATCTAAATTTGAAGCAAACCTATCAATATATATATATTTTTTTTTGTTCAGAAAAAACAGGGGAATATGAAAGTGGTATAAAAAGTTACATTATCTAGGCCAATTTTTTTTTTTTTTTTTACTTTATTTTTATTTAAAAAAATTTTATATTGAAATTTCAAAAGTAAAGTTTATAGTAAAACTATAAATTTTTTTAATTGTAAAATCGTTACATACATTTGGTAGGAAATTTAATTCCCTACACAAAATATATATATATATATATATATATATATATATATATATAGGCATATATATCATAAGAAATATAACTTATATGCAAAAATGTAAACAGATAATACGTAGATATATAATATATATATATATATATATATATATATATATAGGCATATATATCATAAAAAATATAACTTATATGCAAAAATGTAAACAAATGTAAAAGTAAAAAATGCAGATTTTCACACTGTTTATTGTAGCTTTTACATTAAATTAAAAAAGAACAAATATACAAGCTATATATGTTTTTGGTACATAATTTTCAGTACTCTTATATTTATTACAATTATATATTTCACTATTTACAACACTTGGGCCGGGAATTGGATTGTAATATAGGTTATAATGCGTCGTTGCATCGCCTGAAGGTCCAGGAACATTTTCCACTACACAACTTGAACACGTCACTACACTACGTATTATCTCGTCATTATCACTATCACTGTCTAAAAAATCACTAAAATCATCACGAGATAAATACTCCGATATTTCACGTTCATGCAAATTAGATATTATAAACGGTTTGTTTACCAAGACACAACAACAAAGGAAGCTACCACAGCTATACAGTGACAGCTGGTGAAATAATGAAAGTGAAACGAAAATTGCAGTGATGCAGACTAAGAAGCACTAAAACAAAAATTACCTCTCATTTCCCTGCATATTCTGCTGAACAGTTCAATACCAAATACAGTAAACCCTCTATAATCCGGCACTGTGCCAGTCCGGCACTCCAGTAATCCGGCGTTTTTGACGGTCGTGGTGGGGGAACAAACAAACAACTAGCGATCGGTAATTTACCCGCCGCGGCAGTGTGTAACAGAGCAGTGACGGTGTGTAGTGCGTGACAGTTTGTAGTACGGTGTACATCAGTACATTAAAGTGTGTGAAAATGTCTCAGAGCAAACGGAAACATAAAACTTTAACACTGTTTCAGAAAAATGTGATTTTAAAGAGACTTGACAAAGGTGATCATCTTACCAACCTAGCAAATGAATATGGTGTCGGCCGAGCTACAATACATGATATACGTAAGAACCGAGACAAAATAAAATCTTTTTGTGAAAACAATGACAACGTTAAAAGTGTCCGGAAAACGTTAAAAAAGGGTGAGTTCCCTCAGGTTGAGGATAGCCTATATGCTTGGTTTATTCAAGAAAGAAATAGGCACACGCCAATAACAGGAGTTTTTTACTCCAATGGAATAAGGCGTTCCGAATCACTACCTATTGTAATAATGATAATACATGTATAATAATAATATAACAGTGTTCAAGCCCCAATAAAAACGTGTTTTATGTATTTACAGTGGTTTTATTGTTAACCATCCAGTAATCCGGCGTTTTCCCTAATCCGGCAGGACCCTGATCCCATATCTGCCGGATTAGTGAGAGTCTACTGTACGTCGTAGCAGTATAACCACTAACACACACAAAAAATAAATAAATAAAACAGCTGACGCCAGCTCGCATATACGCGGGCGTGGGCTGCTGGCAGGGCAGTTGTCTGCTCGCATATATGCGGGCGTGGGCATCAAGAGGTTAAACAACTAAAAATAGAAGATTTAGCTGATTTTATGTTTATACATTTCGCACTAAAGAAATTAGATAGTGAAACCGCAGCAATTTTGAAATGACTGTACGCAAAGATAAAATGCCAAAGTTTGATGCCCTCACAATGTTTGTTAGGGAACAAGCAAAAATTTTAGGTAGAACTAGGAGGCCACCTGTAATACCGTGTGTGCAAAAAACACAAACATTTAAAAATGCTCATGCATTTATCTCTACAAAGCCTCAAATTAAGAATGTAACCGCACAGAAATGCTCTTTATGTTCTCAACCAAGACACCAATTGTACAGATGTCCCTTGTTTCATAAAATGTCCGTCGTTGAACGATGGGATTCTGCAAAAAAATACAATGCCTGCTTTAACTGTTTGTCCCTTAAACAGCACAGTTATGAAAAATGCGCTTCAGAAAATTCTTGTACAAAGTGTCACCGCAAACATCACTCACTCCTACACAGGGAAATAGAGACACCATTGAGCAAAAACAAGACCTTGAAATCGGATAGCGACCTCACTGTCGTCGCCACATCAAGTAGTAGAAATATTACGGATACTATTGTTGCCAATAAATCCATAGTTCAGTCAAATGTGAGTTCATGTCTTTCGGAAATTCAAGTTGCGCCAGTGGTTAATGTGTTGTTAGCTACTGCTATAATCGAAATACAAGATGAGTTTGCAAATTTTCATCGGGTTCGTGCTTTAATAGATAATGGAAGTCAATCTCACTTTATTACACCAGCTTTGTTGTGATATGTTAGGTTTACAGAAATCCAGCACTGACACTGTGGTTAAGGGGATTGGATCTGGTGGTCTTAAGCCCAAATACTCAACTTCGTTTACATTTCGCTCCGCAAAATTTCATTCTGTTAAATATACAATATCGGCCTTAGTAGGAGAGTTTTTGATTGATCCGATACCTACTCATCACATTTCAAAAGATCACCTTGCTCATATTAAAGGCCTTGACCTCGTTGATCCTGAATTTGGTACCCCTGGTAAATTTACTGGCAGTAATTGTCTCATCTTGCAGCCCTCCCTGACAGATCTAGTTCAAAGGTTTTGGTCGCTTGAGGAAATCCCTGAGTGTAAAATCATGAGTGAAGATGAAAAGAAATGTGAAAAACTATTTTCGGACACTTGTTCCAGAAATGAGCTGGGTAAGTATTCTGTGGCGCTTCCGTTCAAACTATTGCCAACATTATTAGGAAAAACAAAAGAAGCTGCTAAAGACCAGTTCCTGTCAATTGAAAGAAGGTTATTTAAGGACCCAGATCTGTATAATCGCTATAAGGAAGTATTGGAAGACTACATTTCTAAGGGATATGTATCAGGGCCGTCTACAAAAGAATCAAAATCGGGATTTGCCATTATTGCTATAAAAATTAAAAATAAATATCAACAAAGTATACTTACATATAAAAAAACCAAGACCTTATACAAAACTTAACTTCGGAATAAATATCAAGTTAGCTCACAGTACAAAGAAACAAGAAACAGCTGAGTGAAACAAATTGCATATATAGCCGTAAACCATGCTGAGAACACTTGCGATAATAGATTAATTTGCTTTGGCGATAGAACACAAATCGATAAAACGTCCGAGACATTGCTTATATTTTGTATTTTGTCTAAACATACTCATTGAACTCTGCACAGTATTGGAACTTTTGTGAACTATGGAATCATCTAAGCATGTTTTTGTGTTTTGCGTTCAAAGGCGATAACATCGTTTAAATTAAATCAATAATTGTAACACGTTTTCAGCACCATAGAAATCACATTTATTCAATTCAACTTTTAGCCTAGTAAATATTATTGTATCAAAATTTGTTATACTGTATATCACTGTAAAGATAATCCTGGGTCATATATTTTTTTGTAAATGGTAATTTTATCCAAATGCCACAAGTTGACAATATTTTATAGTAATTTTCTTCTTCTTTCAAACTACTTATTCCAAATTATCATAGCTGTTATAGTTTTTGAAATCCATTCTACGAAGTTGTATCCAAGATCAACCAATCCCGTTTTAGGACTAGTATACAAGTAAAGGTGTCATAATAAACGTTTCTTGTGACCTACTACTGCTGTTATGTTGTAACATTAGCAATCTGATGCCTAGTAATGTCTAGTATAGTTTAGTGAGCAGTAAATTATTGTTTTGAGAGTTTTTTGCTTTGTAATTTATTGGGAATTATTTACTATGCTTTGTTGATATGTGTTGATACAAATTTATCTTTACAACTATTGGAAGTGTTAGAATAGTCTAAACAAATTTTTATGCAAGTTTGTTTTAGGTTAAAATTTTAGTGACGTGAAGACAACTTTCACATTCTTGATAACTTTATTCGAAAATGTATAATTGTAGAAAATGTATTAATTCATAGTTCAATTTTAAGTACATTTTTCAAAACAATGGTATATAAGAAATTGTGTTTTGCATAATATTACTATTTTTGGTGAATTTTTAAAAATAATCCTTTCTTTTCAGAAATTTGTTTTCATCAAAAAAATTGATATATCAACATGTAGTAAATTGATTAATTTTTTTAATCAACATTTATTCATAACTACACTACAAAACTTTTTAAAATCTTGAAATTAAAAAAAAAATGTGTTATATGGTAGAAATAGGCTTTTCTGTGAAGTTTTCACTTCATTTTTGAATTTCTAACATACTAACTCCAAAACCATTACATCCAACACTTTTTTCATTATATGGATAAATTTTACTCACCTTTCTGAGAAAAATGATGTATGACAAGTTGTATTTTGCATAATATTACTATTTGTTATGATTTTTTTTTAAAACAATTAAAAAGAGCAAAATCGCAAAACTTTACAGAAGGCGGTTGCAGGTTAACATTTAAACATTAATTAACGTAGCTAAGAAAATTTCAGCCACCGAAGATATTAATGGAAGATTCTGGCACATCTATATTAACAATATTTTTTTAATGTATTATTGGGTTTATTTACCCATCTCAATTAGCAATACTTACTGATTGACAATAGATATTGATGAAACAGCATTGATTTTGGGGCCATCTGGACCACTAGGCATGAATGGTTCCAACCCAATAGGGATATCGCTATAGAGCATGGAATTGATGGCATTCTCGTCTGGCATAGCTCTGTTTAAAGATTGGCCTGCACCTAATTTCTGGAATATATGAAATTAATATTTCAATTCACATGTTCTTCATTATACACTCACAACGAACTTTCTTTTTTAAAACATAATATTTCAATATTGCTACTATACTTATAATATATACTTAAAATAAATTACTATATTATGTCAATTATTATTACTATTATGGTATTTGCTTCCAAGGATAATGCGGTTTCTCTTGTTATAATAATGTATTGTAGATAAGACAGATTATTATCAGCCGATTCTGAGTCAAGGTCGACTGCTTTGTTTCTCTTTCTCCCTAACTAGCTTACTGCATATTGTTCTAAAATCTAGTTTCACACTGAATGAAAACTCAGTACATACAAATCCGAGTGTAGTAACAACTTAATGTTGGTGCATAAATTGAAATGCAACTGCATAAATCAAAATCCTTACAGTTTAAATCATATTAGTGAAACGCTTAAATGTTCAAAATTAAAAAAATACATATTGAGAATAAAGATTGATTTCTTTGTTCTGATTTCTAATTAGGTTTAGTTGACAATTTCAACAAACCAGGTAACAGAAACTTTCTTATATACTAGATATGAACGAATTTAGGTTTCTAACTGATTTTAACCCACCATCTGGCAAACGTCCACGTACGTGGACGATGAATGACGGATAGTTCAATTAAAACACGTATATTGCAATTCAACATTTTGCCCACTTGGAATCGCCCTATCGCAATAAAAAAAATAGTGTTGGAAAGCTAATGTTCCATAGATACATAATCATGCAAAAAAATACTACAAAATGTTATAAATAATATTCCAAAAATTGCTGAAGTTCGCATAATTTTTATATGTAACGTCAAAGATTTGCGCAGACAACTTGTAAACAAAACTAACGTCATGTTTGTCTAATATTCCCAATTCGAAATTTCTGTCAAACAGATTTAACATAACACTGTTCGATAGATCGCATCTTTCTGTTTCGATCTGTGGGTTCCAAATGCTTCTATGTGTTATAGTTTTTATTATATAAAAATTAAACAAAATCTAGAATTTTAATCATTTTTACACGCTAAAAATTACATTTTTTCCAATTCAACTTTTATCCTAGTAGATATTATATTATCAAAATATATTATATATCATTGTAAAGGTAATGTTTCATTCTATCATAACCAAGTTTAGAAAAAATTTTGGTGCTAACAGTAGAAATACACTACTTGACTCAATTAGGCGTTAATTGCGCTAGGTTCGTCTCAGTCTGTCACGTCGACATTTTTTAGAAATTGTAACCTCTGTGTTCATATGATTTAACTCTCTAAACGCTAGACGAACATTTTTGAGGTTGTTTGGCCAAGCATGGTTTATTCTAACAACCGGAAAACACATATTTTGCAATTCAACATTTCGTCAACTTAGAATTGCCATATTGCAATAAATAAAATGTCGTCTAAAAATCTAATGCTCCGTAGATGCAAAATCATTAGAAAAAAAAAAATTTTAAAAACCACAAAACGTTATAAATAATATTCCAAAAATTGCTGAAGTTCGCATAGTTTTTATGCATAAAATCAAAGATTTGAACCGTGCGCCTTTTAGTAAAAGGGACGCCACTTTTTCTCATATGATTTAAAAATCTATTTTTCTGTCAAACAGGTCGACCAAAACACAGTTAAGTAGATCACATCTTTCTGTTTCTGTAAGTGGTTTACAAATTGTTCTATATGTGTCATAGATCGCAAGATATTTCTACTTGACGAAAATAGTAACCTAACGGAACGAAATTCACTTGGCATTCGGAGCAGATTACTAAATAAGATAATCGATTATTCAATTGATATTTTTTAACCGATTTTTATAGCATGTTATAGAGGAGATTTCATTCTACAAGTTGGTAGTACTTGATATAGGCAACAGATACTTTCATGTTATTGTTTTTAACTTGGAATGTAGACTACGTTTGTGAGTAAAATGACGTGTGAAAGCCGTCTAGCGGGTAGCGCTTTGGACTTGTGATTATATTTGTTACTCTGAAGGTTTGTTTTTTAAATTTATTATAAATTGTGTATACAAATTACAATATCAGTATTATTGTTTGTAGAATTTATTGTTCTGAGTGAATGTTATTGTCAGACATAAAAAATATTGAGGCTATCTAGAGATAGAGGTTATGTTGTAAATCAGTCTTCCTTCATAGCAAATTTGTAGCAAAACACATTGTGTTTACTAATACAAATAATTTTGTCTAATGAACATTTTATAAATTGATTATGTTTTTACCAAAATATATGCAAAATGATTATAAATTTATATAGGCCTACCTATAAAAATTTTTTTATTGGTTTATATACCTATTTCTGTGGAATTTTGCCCACGTTACTTTCCGATTTTTGGCTAATTTACATAGTAACTCTAAATTTTTTACATCTATCATTTTTTTTCACTACACAGCTAAATTCTATGCACCTTTCTGAATATAATGATATATAGAAGTTGTGTATAAAATATATATTACTATTTTTTGTGAATTTTTGAAAAAAAAAAGATCAATTTACCTTTATTTATTTATTTTTCTAAATATATTCACAAATATTACACAAAACTTTTGCATATCTTAGAAAAAGGTGGTAAGCTATTGATTTTGGATACACGTTTTTCTGAAACGTTACTCCAAAACCGTTTCAAAAAAATATTATTATTATTTTACATAGATGAATTCCATGCATCTTTCTGAGAAAAATGATGTCTTATAAGTTAGGTTTTGTATAAAAATAATATTTTTTATTAATTTTTTAAGAAAACAAAACTTTTAACATCTGGCAGATTCAGAGTTAACGAAATGGTAATATTAGTCCAAATGTTACAAGTTGACAATATTATATAGTATTTTTCTTTCTATTTCGAACTATGAAGTCGAAATTATTTTAAGTTATATAGGTTATGAGTTATAACCATTCTAGGAAATGATCCTCTGAATTTTCTGACCGGTTTGCGCTTTGTAGTGTCTAGACACTTTTGAAGAATTAGATCTTATTTTATATAGAATCTTTCCGTTTTTGGTTCTACTGTAAAGAGGAATATTAGATCTACTATTTGGTATATGAATCTAATAGGGTACGGTTACTTTCTGTTTCTTGTTTTCAACTTGGAATATCCAAGTTTGTGACATAAATTGAGATGGAAAGGCGTGGCGCTTATTGTTTTGGGATTATATATTTCTGTTATTCTGAAGGTTTGTGTATACAAATTGTATATAAATTGTGTATACAAGTTACAATATATGTGTTTTTAATACTAAAGTTAATTTTTTTGAGTGAAGTTCTAGTTTTTGAATGGTTTATATTTGGGCTAACCTAGAAAAGTTACAAGCCTAGGCCTAAAAGCAAATTTTCTTATATGGAGTGTTTTATTTGATTATATAACTGTATTATACAAGTATATATGTGTGTTATTGTTTGTAGAGTTTATTATTTTAGTGAAATCTAGCTTTACATAGTTACAAGTTAGGCCTAGGTTGTCGAGGTAACAAACCTAACCTATCTTTTGTCGATTTCCACTTTTATGGGAAAACATTTTTTTTTTTTTGAAAATTTTAGAATTTGATTTTTTTTTTACCAATAGTTATTCACGTTTGTAATACTTGAAAAAATGTAAAACAAAATTTTCTATGCTCAATTGGACTTTGAAGTGAAATTTAGCTTTCGATTTTTGTGTGTGTTTTTTTTGTTCTTTGCCATACTGACTCCAAAATTATTTTTCAAACTTTTTTTTTTCATTACACAACTGAATTCTATGAACCTTTCTGAAATAATGATATATAGAAGTTGGTTTTCCATAAATATTGCTATTTTTGGTAAATTTTTGAAAATAAATTTAACAAATTCCCTTTATTCGTAAACCTATTTTTGTTTTTTTTTAAATGTAACAATTTTTTTTTCTTTCTAAATATATTCACAAATATATTACAAATCTCTAGCAATACTTGAAAAAATCCAAAAAAATATTTTTGTATGGTATATATAGCATTTTCTGTGACATTTTTGCCTACGTTAATTTCCGATTTATTGCTATTTTACATAGTAACTCTAAATTTTTTTAAATCTAACTTTTTTTTTCACCTAACAGCTAAATTCTATGCACCTTTCTGAATATAATGATATATAGAAGTTGGTTTTCCATAAATATTACATTTTTTGGTGATTTTTGAAAATAAGCTTAACAAAATCCCTTTTTTCGTAATTTTTTTTTTTTTTAATTTATTAATTTTTTTCCTAAATATATTCACTAATATTACACAAAACATTTGTATATCTTGGAAAAAGGTGGTAAGCTATTGATTTTGGATGATACAGATTTTTCTGAAAAATAGTAACATCATTTTTTGACATCTAACATACTTACTCCAAAACCGTTTCATATAATTTTATTTATTTTTTTTTTTTACATAGATAAATTCTACGCATCGTTCTGAGAAAAATGATGTCTTATAAGTTAGGTTTTGTATAAAAATAATATATTTTATTAATTTTTAAACAAATGAAGAAAATAAACATTGCCAGTTCTAGGGTTAAAGTTGTAACAATTACAATTCATTTTGTTAATTATATATACGTGATTTTAACTCAAAACATGTACTTTAGAAAACTTGGTTTAAAACTGTCTTGGTCTGTTTTTTTCTGCTCAGGTCAATCTTGCCATATGTAATATAATTAAACAAAAAATTTCAATCTAACTGACCTTTATTCAACTTTTAATAAATATTCTCTTTTACAATAATTAATTTATTTAAAACAAATTAATTTAAATTTTACACAAAAAGATTCAATTACATTTTTATAGAATTGTTAAGAGCTTGTAATAAAGAGATATTATAATTAATTTGATCAAATATATATATATGAGAATATATATGATATGAGAATCAGACATTTCTAGTCTATTTAACCCTCCGAGTGTCGCTCGACCAACGCAATTTTCAACGCATGGTTTAGTCTAACGACTCGAAAACACGTATTTTGCAATTCAACATTTTGCCCACTTAGAATCGTCCTATCGCAATAAATATAATACCGTTGGAAAGCTAATGTTCCGTAGATGCATAATCATGCAAAAAAAAAATACCACAAAATGTTATAAATAATAGGGTATTTAAAAAATTATGTATAATGAAAATTTTATAAATTGATTGTTTTTACCAAAATGTATACAAAATGTTTATAAATTTATATAGGCCTATCTATAAATAGAGATAGGTTATGTTATATCTGGTCTGACCTTTTTAGCAAATTTCCATTTGTTTACATATAAAAATAATTTTGTCTATTGAAAATTTTATAAATTGATTGTTTTTACCAAAATGTATGCAAAATGTTTATAAATTTATATAGGCCTATCTATACATTTATTTTTTAATTTTTTTATTTATTTTTTTTTTTAATACCTATTTCTGTGGAATTTTACCTCAGTTACAGGGTAATTTTGTTGATTCCGTACATGATAACTCCAAAATGTTTCCATCTAAAATTTTTTGCATTACACACATAAAATCTATGTATCTTTCTGAAAATATAGGTAATAAAAACTTGGGTTTTGAATAATAATTATATTTTTGGTGGATTTTTGGAAATATGCCTATCTTTTGAGCAAATTTTCACTTTTTACGTAAAAATTCACCAAGTCATTAATGCAAATTTTATAAATTGATTTTTTTTTAGCAACTTTTATTCACAAATATATTACAAATCTCTAGTAATACTTGAAAAAATTCAAAAAAAAATTTTGTATGGTGTACATTACCATTTCTGTGAATTTCTTGCCTCCGTTACTTTCCAATTTTTTTGCTATTGAGGGCGGCAATAGCCGCCAGATGTAAGTATGGCCGGCGGCAACCACCCTTATATACATTGAATTTTACGCGAGTTTTCTGGTTTATTACTGTTTTTAAATTCAAAAAGCCCCTTGAACTTATAAGATGTAAGAAAAACATTTAAGTTTAACATTAAAAGAATAATATTTCACTTATAATTGCTAGTTATTAACCCTTTCGCGGGCAAGGTAACGATGTATCGGTACCCTTTAAAACTGCACGTAGTTTTAAGTATTAGCTAACAGATCGCGCTCTATGTTATGTGGTTCTATTCATAAAGAATAAAGGAATATTTCAACATCGATATTTTAAAGTTGAAGTCGATCTACAAAGCTCACAGCCGATTGCATTTGGTTATGGAGGTTATGTTTATTGCAGCGTCATTGTTTGTTAGTGGTCTTAAGTTGTGTGTTTATTTTAAACAGTTAAATTAGTTTCTTAGTTACTTATTATGTTTACATCGTTTACTTTACTCAGTTCTATTACTTTTTCATATTAGTTTAGCGTATTTTTTTAAATATTTGTGTTGTTGGTTACGTTACAAGCAGTGTAATGGCAGGGCCTAGTGTCAACACTTCAGATATTGACAAATATTTGGATGAAGACAGTGAAAGTGATTTATCTTTTGATTCGGACAGTGAAACTGGTGATGAACGTATTATTGATAGTGATAATGTAAACAATGCTGTGTTTGTACTGCAGAAGGAAGGAAACGAAGATCTAGAACGGTTTGTTGCAGATGTACCAAGGGCCTACACCCGGAATGCTTTCCAAAACACAAGTGCTGACACATTTTATAAAAACTAATATAAAAATTGTAAATATTAACCAATTTAAGTGATTTTTTTTTTTTTAATTATTTGAAATTAATTGGACTCTTAAGACATATACAACAACAAAAATTCATAACATAAATTTATGGTGTTAAATTAGTTCAAATTGAGAATTTTTGAGTTTTTTGTTATTCATTTTTTAGAAAATATATTTTTTTAACATTTATAAATTTAACAATTAAAAAAACTTGAACACCATGTGATTCTCCAGAGTGTACTTGGTAAGTGACATTATTTTCACTAAATTCTATATAAAATTGAAATTTTGACAAATTTTTTTGTAAAGGTGTTATATTTGATAAAAAAAAGGCTTGCCCATTCTCGTATACACAGTTGATAATGCATTGCCCGCGAAAGGGTTAAGTTATATTAAGTTAAAGTTTTGATTTGACGGTTTACCGACAAAACATTAGTTTTTCTTCAGCCAAAAAATTCAGGCGACGCTTCCCGTATTAACGTATATCTGTTTGCATTCGAGAGTCCCCTCGATATTAAGGTCATTTTCTATGTTTTTTGACCTGAAAAATCGATTGCAAGTGGTCCCAGATCGATAGGGTGGTCCAGTTTTTTTGTTATTAACAAATTATAGTGAAAAAAGGGAATTTCTTTTATGATAATAGGTAATATGCCGTGACTAGTGTCTTTTTCAATGTATTTTGACACTCTGAATCAAATGCAGCAGGTCCCGACCCAAAATATTGATCCGGTCAATTGTTATTAACAATTTATTGCAAAAATGAGTATTTTTTGTAATTACATCGCAGGTAATAGGTAATATGCCGTGACTAGTGTCTTTTCCAATGTATTTTGACACTCTGAATCTAATGCAACAGGTCCCGACCCAAAAATATTGATCCGTTCAATTGTTATTAACAATTTATTGCAAAAATGAGTATTTTTTTTTCTAATTACATCGCAGGTAATAGGTAATATGCCGTGACTAGTGTCTTCTTCAATGTTTTTGACACTCTGAATCGAATGCAACAGGTCCCGACCCCAAATATTGATCCGTTCAATTGTTATTAACAATTTATTGCAAAAATGAGTATTTTTTTCTAATTACATCGCAGGTAATAGGTAGTATGCCGTGACTAGTTTCTTCTTCAATGTATTTTGACACTCTGAATCGGATGCAATAGGTCCTAAATCTAATTATTGATCCCTTACATTGTTATTAACAATGTATTGCAAAAGTAGTGTTGTAATTACTTAATTTAAATTAGTCACTGCTGCAGTAAGTACGATACTATTGTAGATAGTTTCGTACTTACTATATAGTAAGTACTTATCTCAATAAAAAAACCTTTCAAAAAGGTAAAACTTTCGCAAGTATGACCTTGCGTTCTACTCCCTTTAACTAATTCAAATACATTCTTGTATTTTCCTTTTCCCGCTCTTATTCATTTAAAAAGATTTTCAACTTAATACTAAGGAAATCTCCAAATAATTTTGTTAATTATACCTCTAAAAAGATATGAAATCTCAACAAAAAAAACCTTTCAAAAAGGTAAAACTTTCGTAAGTATGACCTTGCGTTTTATTCCCTTTAACTTACTCAAACACATTGTTACATTTTCCTTTTCCCGATCTTATTAATTTAAAAAATTTTTCAACCTAATACTAAAGAAATCTCCAAATAATTTCGTTAAATTCATTAAATGAAATATATATATGAAAAGTTGTTAATATTTTTCGTATAGTTTAAAGATTTTTTTATAGTCATAATTATTCTTTTTATAGTTATAATTATTATACGTAAAAAATTCACGTGAAAAATTCTTATGAAAAAATCGCGTGAAAGATTACCCTATTTTTTCGCGGTCCAAAATTTGACCCTACGTTCCCGGGTTTATTTCAAATGATTTTTTTTATGTGAATTTTTTACATGATTTTTTTTTAATAGCGTTCCTTATAAAAAATGTCATTAGAAACTAGTCACTGCACTAGTTATTGCTAACAGAAATTTAGTAACTTATAATACCAGTGTAAATAAAAAAGGTTAAACTTCAAATTTGTGCAACCAACCACAATTCCCCCTATATAAAAAAATCTTTTTTCGCATATTTTTTTTGAAATTACCTGCGATTAAATATTAACTATAATGTTTATACAAAATAAAAACTTTCAAAAGTTTTGTTTGCCAAAATACTTACGAAATTAGTAAAGCATTTAATAACTTTCGTTAAGTTAAAATTTAGATAAAAATATGTATTCAACTAGAAGAAAATGCATTAATTATTTGTCATAGATTTATATTCTTAAAATCCATTAGTCAAATCAGGTATATTTAACATAAAAAAATCAAAAGTTTTGTTTGACAAAATACTTACTAAATTAGTAAAGCATTTAAGAACTTTCATTACGTTAAAAATTAGATAAATAATGTGTATTAAACTATACGAAAAATATTAACAACTTTTCATATATATATATATATATATGAAATAATATATATATATATATATATAATATTTCATTTAATGAATTTAACGAAATTATTTGGAGATTTCTTTAGTATTAGGTTGAAATTTTTTTTTAATTAATAAGAGCGAGAAAAGGAAAATGTAACAATGTGTTTGAGTAAGTTAAAGGGAATAAAACGCAAGGTCATACTTACGAAAGTTTTACCTTTTTGAAAGGTTTTTTGTTGAGATTTAACATAACTCCAAATTTTTTACATCTAACATTTTTTTCACTACACAGCTAAATTCTATGCACCTTTCTGAATATAATGATATATAGAAGTTGTGTTTTCCATAAATATTACTATTTTTTGGTAAATTTTTGAAAATAAGCCTAACAATTTCCCATTTTTCGTAAACCAATTTTTGTTTTTTTGAAAATGCAACAAATTAATTTTTTCTTCTTCTAAATATATTCACAAATATTATACAAAACTTTTGTATATCTTGAAAAAAAAAAAAAAAAAAAAAAGGTGGTAAGCTATTGATTTTGGATGATACAGGTTTTTCTGAAAAATGTTAACTTAATTTTTTGACATCTAACTACTTACTCCAAAACCGTTAAATTTTTTAATTTTATTACATAGATAAATTCTACGCATCTTTCTGAGAAAAATGATATGTTTTAAGTTAGGTTTTGTAAAACTTTGACCCTTGTAAATATTACTTTATCGAAATGTGAAATATATCATTGTAAAGTAATGTTTCAATCTTTCATAATCAAGTAAACGAAATTATACACAACAAAAGGAAAAAATTCAAGAATTCGATCAAATTGGACTGTTGGATCAAATTGCCGTGAGAAAACAGCACTGCACATTTCTTCGAAACATAATTAAATGTGTACTGTTTCATAATATAATTTTTCTAAACGGTAATTCTTATCCAAATACCACAAGTTGACAATACTTTATAGTAATTTTCTTTTTCTTTTGAAATTAATATTCAAAATTAAGCTATCTGTAATAGTTTTTGAGATTTATTACATTGTACGAAGCAGTAACCAAACCAAACCAGACTCATTTTCCTTTCGGTGCGGCTACTAAATATGAAATATCGATTACTTACATTGATATTTGGTAACCGTTCTTTACACTATTAGGAAAATGAAATTTAGATCTATCATACGGTACCACCCATTACGTCATAGACATAATTTTAGATGATTCTTTCTGAACTTGAAATGGCTTGTTTCCGAAATATGTGCCTAACCAATAGTGTCCCGTGCGTGGCTTGATTTATATCTGTTATCGTGAAATTATTTTGTTATGTACAATGATTTATTTATTATAATTTGTTTAATATGAGTTATAATATGTGTATTATTTTTTGTAGAGTTTATTGTTTAGAGTGAATGTTATTGTCAGGCTTCTAGTACAAAGGTAGGTAAAAAGGTTATGTCAAATTTGTCCCAACTTTTTACAAATTTCCATTTGTTTACATAAAAATTAATTTTGTCTAATGTAATTTTTTTTTAATTGATTATGTTTTTACCAATATTTATACACAAATATAGTAGAAATACTTTTCTATATCTATAAAAAAAATTTAAAAGTTGATTTATATAAATATAGGCTTTCATTTGGATATTGCCTTCAGTTTTTGTAAAAATTTTAATTTTTAACATACTAACTCCAAATTTTTTATATTACACATATAAATTCTATGTACCTTTTTCAGAAATAATGATATATTGCAAGTTGTGTTTTGCATAATATTACTATTTTTTGTGATTTTTTTCAAATTAGGCATACATTTTTAGCAAATATCCACTTTTTTCGAAAAAATTAATTTTGACTAAAGCAATTTTTATAATTTGATTTTATCACAATTTTATTGATTGACCTTTATCCACAATTATATTAGAAATCTCTTATATAACCTGAAATATTTATTTTTTTAATTTTCTTCTTTAGCAAATATCCCCTATTGTGTAGAATTTTGGCTTCAGCTCTATGGTTAGAATTTTTGATTCCTCACATAATAACTCCAAATATTTTACATATATATTTTTTTACTACATAGGTAAATTCCATGCACCTTTCCGGGGAAAAAAATGATGTAACGAAGTTGTATTTTCCATAACATTACAATGGTAATTTTTTCAAATTAGGCCTAACTTTTTCCCTCAGTTTGTAAAAAAAAAAAATTATTACATATTATGAACATTTTAGAAATTTTTTTTTTTTATAAACATTTAATCATAATTACATTCCAAAACTTTTGTATATCTTGGAAAAAAAAATTATTTATTTTTTTGTTAACATAGATTTTTCAGTAAAATGTTAACTTCATATTTTGATTCCTAACCGTAACAGATAAAAAAATTTTATTCACACAGATAAAATCTATGCATATTTTTGAGAAAAATTATATCTTACAAGTTGGGTTTTGCATAAAATTACTACTTTTTATTATTTAAAAAAAAAATTGCAATGGCTGATTGAGGGTTAAAACCAAATTTTACCTATTAGTGATAACTATAGAATAGACGCTTTTCAACAACAAAATCAGTAGGTTCACATGTTTAGTAGTATGTCAGTATGTTCAGGACCCAATATTCTCAATTTATAATTTTATTCTTTTACTATATTTTTAAATATTTGTTATGCTAAAAATTTACCTATATTTATATTTGGTAGCACAATTTACACTTGGTAATTTATGCGTTCATGAATTTTTATTTCTATTATTTATTTTTTACGTGTATTAGTAAACCAAGTTTTCTTTCTTTTTTTTTTAAACTCGAACTGATTTATATTTATTTAACCCAAACAGATAAATCACCACTCACAGACTCTGAATGATTTGTTTGAATTAAATATAAAAATGCTAAAACTAACCAAAATTATTTGACAATTCAATCTTATGTGAAGTTTCCGCTTGGTGTTTGTATTCCTTATGTAGAATCACTAATATCTATTGCCTGCCTATAATTGTTATCTCTCCTCATCTCCCCCGCAATCACTGCTTTACCTGGGTTATAATAAACTTTTTTCTGTTTTATTCCGCCACTTATAACAATAGTGTAGGGATCTATTATATAATACTAAATAAAAATGTTGAATAACAAAAATTATCTTATTGATAGATTATTTCAGTTCAATCATTTTGCTTTGTCGTACGCTTTCATTAGTATGAGCCTCGCAGTAATCAATTTGATAATAAATCACAAGTATTACAGAATATATTATATGAATTACAAAATTCTCAATTTTCTATTAGTCACAATGTATATAAATTAATTTTCCTTTAAGTTATAATTTTGAAATCAATTTTTTTTTATTTCACTGTTTAAATAAAACTATTAAAACGGGGACATTTTGGTTTCCATATGTCTTCAGTGATGTTGTTGACATTAAGTTGTTACATTTGAAGCGGGACAAGTGGAGACACCCATAAGGCAATTTACTTTACTAATTCGTGTAACTTCCTCTCATTTTGCGGCAAAAGACCTATAGGTCTACGCCGGTGAGGCCTCTGATGGAGGCTATCACAGCCCAGTTAAATAATAACTTCCTCTCATCTACAAAAGTCAATAAAAACTTGTTTTTATCTCATGAGAGGGACAACTAAATATAAATATCATATCCTTTCATTTCATAACCAATACCATTATGACTGTTTTTCTCATTTCATCAGTTTATGTTATATCCAGCTTTCGTTGCAGTTTTATACTATCAGTTTAGGCCTTGTTTGAAAACCAAGACAGGCTCGTAAAAGCTAGATCTGCTTGGAAAACAATGCAGAGTTCATAAAATTGCGCCATAGTTGTAAAATCAAGTCATCCTCGGAAAATCATGTAGAGTTAAGAAATCTAACTGAGCTAGAAAAACCGAGCCGATCTTGAACAATTGAGCTGGGTTTGATAACTTTAGAGCCGTTGTCCGAAACTCGAGCTCAAGCAAACGAAACTCGATTAAATCCATCTAAACAAAATGTCATACAGAGGGAGAAATAATAAAATTTAAATGCTATAAAGAGATTTGTTTCTTGCATTTTTAAAATAATTTAAGAAGATTCACTAAGTAGACTTTCTTTTTGTTTTACTGTCATTAGGATGACAGTAGTAATAAATGTTCGCATTATCCATTGATGTAAATAAACTCTGGAAAGTGAATACTTTATATACCTATAAAAACCGTAAATTTACTGCCATTGGAAGAATCTACGATTAAACTAGGCATCAAAAAGATGTTATTGTTAATAACAATACACAATTATTCAATGATAAGCAGCAGATGTTTAGAATGTAAGCAGATGTTACCTAGTTCATAATACACATTATTGTTAATAACAATATACAATGATAAGCAGCAGATGTTTAGAACGTAAGCAGATGTTACCTAGTTCATAATACCCATGCTTCCTGCTAATAGCGAATCCCGATACCAAGAGTTGTTAACAGTCATGAAAGTCCTCTATACTTTTAGAGTAAAGGTGACTTTTGTGACCTGTCATACTTTTATACTTATGTAAGAAAATAAATATATAAAGAACTTACGTTTATTAAACTTTCCTCTAGCTTTAAATAAATTGCATGGTCAACTGCAAATTTTGAGTCCGTCACATTTTTGAATAAGAAGAACTGACTAGTTTTACTTCTTGCACGTCCTTTGGATTGAACATAGGATCTAAAATCATTGGGTTTATCAAATTTAATGACCATGTTGCAGAGTTGGATATCCATCCCTTCCTCAATAACATCTGAGGCCGTCAAAACATTGACTTCACCACGGTCAAATCTATAACAAAAAATAACCAATAATTAATGAAAAACATCAATTTTCACAATTTTTTTTTTTTACTATTTAATGGTTTATGACGAACTCTATAAGGTAAGATTATGCCAAAAGGGAGTATTAGTGATCAAGCTTCTATACTTTTTGATTATCTACTCTGTATGTGTGTTACATTATAAAATAGCTACATCTTAACCAATTTAAAGAAACTTTGTAGCTTAGAGACATGAATTATACCAATATATACAAAGGCTCATTTTGATGAGCAGCATAATGAAACATATAAATATTTGTGTATTGTACAAATAAGTAACAGCAGGCTATTCTCATATAATAATTTTTCTAAACTTAAACCAGCGCCCATGGGAAAATGTAATAAATAATTGTTTTTTAATTTAGTTCTACAGGAAGCTTTTATACATATGTATAATTCATTATTGGGTATACTTTTTTCAATCAATTAACAAATGCTGATACTACATACTCCTTTGCGGCATAGAGGTTGGGGATCCAGACTGCTCGATTGGACTACCAATCACAAACATTCTATTCCAGCTCTCTTCTTTTTCATTCTGGGAGCCTCTCTATAGTCAGCATAACTCCTCTACATACTGTCTGCTTGTCTCTACTCTTTCCTATGGAAGATCTTCTTTCTTCTTGTTTGATTTTTATGTTTCCGATGAACCCTCATGGTGTCACGCATCCCATGCCTAATGGGGTGAATGTCTCTGGAAGATGCAACGGACCCTACAGTAATCAGGCGAGCTACTGGTAATAAATAGTCTTGCCTGGACATGCGGAGCTCTACCTGGATCAACAGTTTAATTCCCTAGCTTTTTGTGGGATCTACATGGATCACCAAAGAAGAAAAAATCAAAGATCAAGCTGTAGTATTGAAGGTTGCGGCACCATCTACCATTCTAGTGGAATGTGCCAAAGAGGAAGCTTCCAATTGAATGTATCAAGTGTTTCAACAAGGAGTTGACGACGCTATAAAGCAATTCAGCGAAATGAAAGTCAGAAGACCTAATCTCACCACTAGAGTAAGGAAAGAGGCTATTACGTCTAAAGATCAAACAAGTAGTGAAGAATGGAATCCCTACAAATGGCGGAGGGGCAAACACAAAAAGAAAAAGAAATCGGAATCGTCTCTGGTTCTGGTGGGAATTCTAAGGTGGGGGTGAATGTGGTCAAGTGTTGTAGAGGCGAAATGACTACTCCACTTTCTGCAGAGGGTCCCTCGAAAAGGGCCAGGGTTGAAACTCAAGTCTCTGATATAAATCTTCAATGTTCGAAGCCATCTGGAAAGGAAGTACCAACATACAGGGACATTAATTAAATGAAGATGGCTATCGTCCTAAAATCTTATCTTGATGCCAAATTCACAAATAAATCCTGATGCATTTCAACCTTTAGAGGATGGGTCCTTTCCATAATTTTCTGGGAATATCATGGAGAAAAAAGCTCTAATATTCTCCTGCAGTAATGAAGCAATAAAGCGTTGGCTGGAGAAAATCATACCAACATTTCATCCGTCAGGTGATAATACTAAATTGGTCACTGGATTGAGTGTGTTTCAACCACCATAAGGGCTGCTAATTTCAGGGCACATTTGGGACTGTGGCAAGTCACCATTCTTGACAACCAAACTAAAGTCCATGTTAAGGTTCCTCCAAATAAATATGCACCACAGTAAGGTTGCTTTCTGTAAGTACTTTCTGTCAGTACTTCTGCAGAAAAAGATTCAACCTGGTGCTGATACAAGAGCCCTGGCTCAGGCCGGTAAGGCAAAGTTAATATACCTTATTTTTTTACAGAATGTAAGAACATGTATTCTTGTAAGGAGGGATTTAGAGTGCCTTACCTTGTATCAATTCTGTTATAGAAATATCAATGCTGTGAGTTTAAACTAGATACCCGAGCGAGGAAAAAGGAACTTAATATTAGGTTCGGTTTACGTTCCATATGACTCAAAGGCTCCACCTCCATCTAGGAAACTGAAGTTTCTGGTGGAACATTCTACAAGTTATGGTCAGCAACACTTATTAGGCTGTAACACAAATGCACGCAGTAGTGGCTGGGGGAGTATAGGTACCAATCCTAGAGGTGAGTCTCTACTTCAGTATCTAGTTTCATACAATCTTTATATTTGTAATGTTGGTAATTCCCTACTTTTTTTTGTGTCGACTTTGTGCTCATTAAAAAGCAAACCTGAGAGCCTTCACATCCACCTATGTGAACTCTTTAGCCTAGCTTATGGGTACGTCCCACGGGCTTGGAGCTTATGAGAGTTGTTTTTATTAAAAAAAGGGCCGCTCAGACTACTTTAACCCAAACCCTTTTATGTCATCATTTCTGTTGAAGACTCTTGAAAGATTGGTGGAATGATAATTGAGACAATGGGTATTTTTAGATACCCCACTTCATCGTTATCAGCCCTGGCATGTTATGTCCCAGGGGAAAATCATGTAAGACTGCTCTACATAAATTGCTGGGTAGATTCGAGCATAGTCTGGATGCTGGGGAAATGATACTATGTGCCGTCTTGAAAATTGAAGGCGGATTTGATCTCATTTTTACACGCTAAAAATTACATTTTTTTCAATTCAACTTTTATCCCAGTAAATATTATTTTATCGAAATAAATTATATATCACTTCAAAGGTGATGTTTCAATCTTTCATAATCATGATTCATATCACAATCATAACCTTTTCCGCTAGATTGCCTCACTTGACGCGACAGGGTTTATATAAAAAAATCTGTACTCTGTGTTCATATGATTTTACGAAATGGTAATACTTGTCCAAATGCCACAAGTTGACAATATTATATAGTATTTTTCATTCTCTTCTATCTGTGCTTTCCAAATCTTTCTATCTGTCATAGATCACGAGATATATCTATTTTACCAAATAGTAACCAAACCGAACCAAACACATTTTTCATTTGGTGACGTTTACTAAATAGGATAATTCGATTATTTACATCGATATTTTGTAACCGATCTTTACACGATTTTGTAGAGGAGATTTACTTCTTTCTGTTGGTACTACTTATTATGTCCTAGAACTTCTATTAGGATATTATTTCTGACTTGCTACTTACAGTTTTATACCAGCCTTGTTTGTGTACTAAAATGACATATTGTGGTAGGCGTGTACGTGGCTTGGGATATTTCTGTTATTGTGAAGATATGTTTCATTTATTTATTATAATTTGTGTATACAAATTATAATATCTGTATTATTGTTTGTAGAATTTATTGTTTTGAGTGAATGTTATTGTCAGACTTATCAAATACTGAGGGTGTCGAGAGATAGGTTATGTTATCTGGTCTAACCTTTTTAGCAAATTTCCATGTTTTTACATATAAAAATAATTTTGTCTAATGAAAATTTTATAAATGGATTATGTTTATACCAAAATGTATATAAATTTATATAGGTCTATCTATATTTATATAAATAAACCATTTGGCATTTTGCCTTTGGTTTTTGTAAGAATTTTTGATTTCTGAGATACTAACTAATGAAAATTTTATAAATTGATTTTTTTCTTTTTAGCAACTTTTATCCACAAATATATTACAAATCTCTAGTAATACTTGAAAAAATTCAAAAAAAAATAATTTATGGTGAACGTTACCTTTTCTGTGGAATTTTTGCCTCGGTAACCAGACGATTTTTTGATTCCTGAACTATAACTCAAAATTTTTTAGATCTAAATTTTTTTTCACTACACAACCAAATTCTATGCACCTTTCTGAAGGAAATGATAATTTGTAGTTGTGTTTTGCATAATATCACTATTTTTGGTGATTTTTTCAAATGAGACCTAAGTTTTTACCTTTTTCCGTAAATCTTATTTTTTGAAAATGTAACAAAATATTTTTTTTTTATCTACTTTTATCCACAAATATATTACAAATCTATAGTAATACTTCAAATTTTTTTTTTTTTTAATTTTGTATGGTGTATGTTACCTTTTCTGTGGAATTCTTACCTCGGTCACAGGACGATTTTTTGATTCCTGAACTATAACTCAAAATTTTTTAGATCTAAATTTTTTTCACTACACAACTAAATTCTATGCCCCTTTCTGAATATATTGATATATAGAAGTTGTGTTTTCCATATTATTACTATTTTTGGTGATTTTTTTCAAATTAGGCAATACATTTTCCCTTTTTTCGTAAAACTTTTTTAAAAATGTAAAAGTTTACTTTAATTTTGAAAATTAATGTTTTTCTGAAAATTTTTAACTTCATTTTTTGACATCTAACATACTCCAAAACCGTTAAAAAAAATTTTATTAAATTTTACGCATCTTTCTGAGAAAAATGATATATTATAAGATAGGTTTTGAAAAACTTTGAGCCTTGTAAATATTACTTTATCGAAATGAGAAATATATCATTGTAAAGTAATGTTTCAATCATTCATAATCATGTAAAAAAATTTTTTTTCCTAAATATATTCACAAATATTATACAAAACTTTTGTATATCTTGAAAAGGTGTGGTAAGCTATTGATTTTGGATGATACAGGTTTTTCTGAAAAATGTTAACTTCATTTTTTGACACCTAACATACTTACTCCAAAACCATTTCATATATATATATATATATATATATATATATATATATTACATAGATAAATTCTATGCACCTCTCTGAGAAAAAGATATCCTATATATATATATATATATATATATATATATATATATATATATATATATACAAGGTTTTGTATACAAATAATATATTTTATTAATTTTTAAACAAACGAAGAATATTAACATTGACAGTTCTAAGGTTAATGGCTCAATAGTATGTTTTAATGGAAGAGAGGTAATAGATTTTTCTGTCTAATGTTGAAGATGGTATTTGTCCCGGAGGACCAAACAAATCATTTAGAACTCTGACCATAAAAGGAAGTTGATTATTAATTAGTTCTCTTTCTAGAATTTCATCCCATAATTTATCGATTTCTTATTGCTGTTATTGAATTTTATTGTTTAATATTTTGAATTTATTATAATAATTTTTGAGTGCATTGTCATTTTTTTAAATTTCATTGTTCATATGGTGTAGAAGGAAGAGGAAGTTGATCTATTTCTTGTAAAAGATTATTGATTTCTTGTTGTCTTTCATTGCTGAATGGTGTAGAAGAAAGTTGATCTATTTCTTGTAAAATATTATTGATTTCTTGTAGTATTTTTTTCCAATTTCATATAAAATGTTGAGCTTGACTTAGGAGAAAAATTATACAGGATAACAAACAAACAGAACACAATTCTCACAAAAAATACTACTAAGTTTGATTGGTGTAGCTCGTGTATCACTGAAGAGGACGACCTTGTCGTTGAAACGCTTCTGATACTTAGGCGTATTTTTTGTGAGAATTGTGTTCTGTTTGTTTGTTATCCTGTTTCAATTTCATGTTTAGTTTTAGGAAGAAGCTGTTGTAGAACTCTCTGTAGGATCTTTGGATTTAGAAAGAAGTGTTGGTATGACATTCTTACGATGCGTTTCTGATTCAAAATGTATATTCCAATTATTTCTTCCCATCACCATTTTCGTAGAAATATATTTCATGCAAAATATGCAATAATGTATTTCATTTTCTTTTCTTTTTTATTGTTTACATCATTAACAGGTACTTCTAACCTTGTATTATTAACAATAGGCATATCGATGAAGTTTAAATAGCCTATCAGGATTAATTTGTTACCGAATGTTAATGGGTTTTTTATTAGGACTAAATTGTCCAACATGGAGGTTTACAAGGAAGTTTAAACACGATTGATGGTGTGTTTGATTTTCTGGTCATGAATTTAGTAATATCATTATTATCAACTACAACTTTAGCAGCAGGTTTCTGAATGGGTGTTTTAATAATATACTTACTCCAAAACCTTTACATAAAAAATATTTTTTATTACATAGATACATTCTATGCATCTTTCAGAGAAAAATTATATATAACAAGTTGTGTTTTGCATAATATTACTATTTTTAATTAATTATAATAAAAAAGAAGCAAAATCGGCTGAACTTTTAGTAGCCATTTTACAGGGTTAAACTAAACAGTCAATTTTAGAGAAATATATTTTTCTCCAACTCTCTAGAAATAGAAAACCTTCAACAAAAACAGTCTACAGTTTAAGTCATATTAAATCTCGAGAACAAAATTTTAAAAGCTATTCTTTAGTAAACAATATTACATTTTTAGGCAACACACATTCACTAAGGGAGAATCAGGTAGAGATAGAGGGTTGTGTACTGCAGGGTAGGGCTGGGACATAAAAACAGGGACCAGAACAAATTTCAAAATTCGATATTGAATTTAAATGTATTTGGAACAAAGAACCATATATCAAAAGTCTCAAAACTTTTTAATTTTCTTAGACACATTTTTAATAAAGAAAATTGTTATGTGGTATAAATTACTCTTTTCTGTGAGGTTTTTACTTCATTTCTTTGCACATTTTTTGATTCCTAACATATTAACTCCAAAACATATAAAAACTATCACATCAATAAATTATTTCTGAGAAAAATGATATGAAACAAGTTGTTTTGCATAATATTACTATTTTTTATGATTAAAAAAAAAATACATTACAAAATGACCTCTCACTTTAGGAATGCAGCAAGGGGCAGTTTTGGGGTTTAAAAGGAAAATAAAAAATGCATGTTAATTAATTGTTGGATTTTGATTTACAGAAGAAAACAGATTTTTTTTTCTTCATAATCTGTGTAATATTCTTGAACCTTCCATCAGGAGCATTGTACCTGATAGATAATGATGCATCATTTTGTAGTTTTTAACGTTTGGAAGCCGATAACCCCCCACTCTTAACACGTTGAAGCCTAAGCTCGAGTAAAGGTCGGGCAGTCGCGCCAGCGCTTGCCGCCGTACCCCGAGTATACATCGGGCCGTGCTAAATAATTCTATACAATCGCGATGTCGGCGTATAATCGGGTTTCGGCACTTTCGTATAGCTAATTAGTTATTTATCTTTGTTTGTCTTTGATTTTCGAATTGTCTCTGCTGTTGATTTGGACTAAATAAAAATATTACAAAGCTGAGCTTGCCGCCGAACCCCGAGTATACATCGGGCCGCACTAAATAATTCTATACGATCGCGATGTCGGCATATGATCGGCCTAGATGATGGAAATAATTCATATTTTGAGAGAAAATGTGAATTCAACCGATTTTTGATTCTGATTATGAGGGCGAAATCGATGAAAATAATGATCCAGACTTTTTAGTGACAACCTTAGGCCTATTAGTGCTGTGCAGCTATTTTTGTTTGTGTGTGTATTTTACCCTTTTTCAAGACTAAGGAGTGTTTACTCTAAGCAAAATATGTATTTACATCTATATACCATGTGTCCATAAAGTCCCACCCATCTCTTATTTTTTTTATTAATAGAAATAAACAGATTTGCTTTAGGGAAAGTTTAGATAACCAAATAAGGAGTTTTTTGAAGTATCGAAATTTTCAACCCTTACCCCAAAAATGGGGTAGTTTGGGGGTAAGTCAAGAATTTTAAATAGCAACCCCTATTGAGTGATACCTCATTTTAAAGGTATTTTCAAAATAAGAATAATGGCGCAAACCTGAGATCTCTAAGTTCATCCTACCCAACATAGCAACCAATCGAATTATGAATGTTGGTTACCCCCATTTTGGGGGTAAGGGTTGAAAATTTTGATACTTCAAAAAACTCCTCCTTTGGTTATCTAAACTTTCTCCAAAGCAAATCTGTCTATTTCCATTAATAAAAAAAATAAGAGGGGGTGGGACTTTTTGGACACATGGTATATATTTAAAAAGGTAATTTCTTTGGGTTTAAAATGATATATAATAAGTCATATATAATAAATATAACAAATACCACAATTTTTTAAAAACATGTCCAAAACCCCCAGACACAATAAGAAAGCAGCGTGTTAGAGAGTTAGGCTTCAAAGTATTAATACCATCCCAACTTCCCCTCTCTTGTGTTTTAGTCCAGTTTTAGACCATGAGTTGAGTGCATGTGTCTATTTTTGAAGGATTTGTATCTATCAGATACATTGCACCTGTTCTTGTTATTTTTTTATAGCTTTAAAATAATGTGTTTCTTTAATATATTGTAAATAATATGTTTTTTACAATTTTAACTATAAATTTATACTGTAAATAGACATTATATTTTTTCCAATTTATTCGTTGTTTTTTTAAATTTTTTTATTTTTTGTAAAACACGCATTTATTTATAGTATATATATTTATTTCACTTATGATGAATTCAGACTATTAAGTGTTTCTAATGATCACCATGTACAGATTATTCAAAGTTTGGATAAATCTTCAGATAGTGAGGTGGAAAATGCCATTGAAAAGCAGGCAAGTGATTCGTCAGAGAAGCTAAAAATGCAAAGTCACATTTCGAGTCTTGGTATTATTTCATAGCCAATGAAATATTAGAAGAGATTTTGCAATGTACAAATAATTATATTATTACTATAAAGCCAAAATTTTATCGAGAAAGAGTTGCAAAAAGTTTAATTTTAGTTGAACTAAAAGCATTTATTGGATTTCTTTATCGGGTAGGGACACTAAGAAGTAATCGACAAAGTCTAGAAGAATTATAGGAAGGTCATCGGGATGGTGTTGAAATTTTCCATTAGTCAATGAACTTAAAATGTTTAAAATTTAGCATTAGATGTATTAGGTTCGATAACAAATCTACATATTCAGTGTGATCAGTTAGCACCAGTAAGGAAAATATTCTCACAATTTGTAACAAACTGTCAAAAAAACTGAAATACTACTTGGTGAAAATGTAACCCTAGATGAGAAACTCGTTAGCTTTCGTGGGATATTTGCTGGTAAACAATATATTCCATCAAAACCAGCTAAATATGGAATTAAAATATATGCCTTAGTAGATGTAAAACTCTACTACACATATAACATTGACATATATATACAGGGAAGCAGCCAGATGGGTCATTTAAAAAAATAAATAAATCGACTGATGTTGCACAAAGCTTAGTGAAACCAATACACAAAAGTGGCCAAAATATTACAGCAGATAATTGGATTTCCGACATAAAACTTGTAGACGAATTCAACAAAAAAAATCTATCTTATGTTGGAACTTTAAAAAAGAATCAAATGTAACTTCCTATTGAATTCAAAACTTTAAAAATCTGACCACTAAACTCTAGTGGTATGTTTGGTTTTTGTAAGGATTCAACAAATGTATCTTATGTTGTTTTTTTTTTCCATTACTGTTGAGACCGATGGTTCTTGGTGGAATTCCATGTTTAAAGATAATAAAACACATTTTTTTTATTTTGTACTATCCACTTTTTATTAGTCTAGCCCTAATATTTATTGGGCTAGACTAATAAAAAGTGGATAGTACAAAATAAAAAAATTGTGTTTTATTATCTGTATCTTATGTTCTTAAAAAGGAAAAAAAAAATGTTTGTTGTTTCAAGTCTACACTTTGATGATTCTATTGATGAAAATACTGGCAAATGGTATAAGCCTCACATGATAACATTTTATAATGATACTAAGTCGTAGATGTAGTTGATAAGTTGTATTTTATATATAATGTTGCAAGAAACACCCGTCGGCGGCTAATAATAGTTTTCTTACTCCATGCTTAATGTATGTGGTATATATGGTTAAATTATAACAAGTGGAAACCAAATTGAGGTGAAATCACGAAAATTATTTCTTAAAAACCTTTAATAGGAATTGATATCAGATAAACTAAAAATAAGAAGTTGTAAAACAATTGGAGTTCCTAAACCTCTTCAGCAAAGTTTGCCCACAACATCCGAGGATCATGACGAAGTGGCTTGATCCTCTTCAGCAAACAAAAGGAAACACTGTATGCCATGTTCAGTTCAATACAAAAAGTTCTGACCAAATACATCTGCATGAACTTTAAAGACTATTTTTGCTTAGAACATGCAGTAATGATATGTGAAAATTGCAACTCAAAACAACAATTGTCTCAAACAATAAGTGATTCAGAGGAAACAATCTTTGTTAAAAATAGAATATTTCATCACTAGGACCAAAAGTGAACATTTTCAATACAAGCTCAAGTTTAATCCTCGGAAAATGAGCGAGGATCGAAAAGCTTCTTTTGGTCCAAGTGATGAACTATATTTTTCGTTATACTGCAAATAATATAAGACAACAATTTCACAAAAACTAAAATGTTATAATCTATTTACCTTCAAATAGATGGTAACTCCTGTTTTAACAGTTATTTACAATCGAGAGTACCGGTTGTTTTTATAGATGCTTTACAATCGTTAATTGATTCCTATATACGAAGTAACAACTGATGACCTCCACCAAAGCTGACGTTTTTAGGTTCTAAGACCAAAAAGAACAACTTTAGCATCTCAATGCATGTATTGAAAACAACTGTTTTTGAGGAAGTATGACGGGAAAAATAACAATTTAGTTTTATTTCTTTTTTGTATTTTTTCTCTTATATACTAACAAAAATGTAAATTTATTGTTTAACCCTAGAACTGGCACAAATACTGCATGTTAATTTTCTTCGTTTGTTAAAAAATTAATTTAATATATTATTTCTATACAAAACCTAACTTATAAGATATCATTTTTCTCAGAAAGATGCATAGAATCCATCTATGCAATAAAAAAAAAAATTTTTGAAACGGTTTTGGAGTAAGTATGTTACATGTCAAAAACGAAGTTACCAATTTTCAGGAAAAACCTGTATATTCCAAAATCAATAGCTTACTACCTTTTTCTAAGATATACAAAAGTTTTGTGTAATATTTTTGAATATATTTAGGGGGGAAAAAAAAAATTTGTTATATTATCAAAAAAACAAAAAATAGTTTACGAAAAAATGTAAAATGATAATTTTTTTTTCAAAAAATCACAAAAAATAGTAATATTTATCTTATACAAAAGTTCTATATCTCATTATGTTCAGAAAGGTGCATAGAATGTAGGTGTGTAGTGAAAAAAAATGTTAGATGTATCACATTTGGTGTTTTTTGGTCAAATACCAAAAAATCAAAGAGTAACGGAGCAGAAATTTCACAGAAATGGTAATGAATAACATACTAATAGATTTTTAGGATTTTTTTCAACCATTTCTTGAGATTTGTCATATATTTGTGAATATATTTAGGGGAAAAAAATAATAATATGTTACATTTTCTAAATAAAAATACCGATTTTCCCTAAAAAGGTAACTTTTACAAGTGAGGTTAGGTTTGTAACCTCCAGAATTTAGACTCACTAGTACCAATTTGAAGATAGATCAAAGACAAAACTTATAGATTTAACTAAGAAAATATATACTTTACAAAGAATAACACATATATTCACTTTTATAATCATATAAAACACTATATATAAGACAATTTGCATATAGCCTAAACTTACCGTTTTGGCCTAGGTTATCGCAAATAAGAACGTTCAAAAACTAAACTATCACACAAAAACATAAGCTGTAGATATAAAAACACATATATTGTAACTTTTATACACAATTTATATACAATTTGTATACACAAACCTTCAAAATAACAAATATCTAACCCCAAAACAATATGTGCCACGCCTTTTACTACAGTATTTACGTCACACAATTGCATCTGTTGAGAGATCAAACCAATACCTTCTAAGTATGTATTGCCAACATCAAGTGGTACCAACTTATAGAATGGAATTTCCCCTACAACTTAGTGTAAAGAAATATAAGAAATATAATACTAGAAACCAAAGAGAAATGCAAACCTAATGCCAACCAAATTTCGTCTCGTCAAGTTTGTTCTACGTTCAAGTAGGAATATCTCTGGATCTATGAGACGCAGAAAAATTTGTAATCTATGGTTGGAAAGAGAAACATGTGATCTATAGAACAGTGTTTTAGTTGACTTCAATGACAGATAAATAGAGTTGGAATAATATCGGGAAAAATGGCGTCGCGCTAACGATTAGGCGCAGAGTTCAAATCTACGATTTTACGCATCAAAAATATGCGAACTTCACCAATTTTTGGAATATTATTTATAACGTTTTGTGGTATTTTTTTTGCATGATTATGCATCTACGGAACATTAGCTTTCCAACGGTATTTTATTTATTGCGATCGGACAATTTTAAGTGGGCGTAACGTTGAATGGCAAAATACGTGTTTTATAGAAATCAGACTAGTTATGGACGAAGCGCTGAGGTCGATCCTGGGTCGAATATCACATGCCGGGTTAAAAATAAAAGGGAAATAAGAAATTTAACAACAATTATAATTCAATTTTTTTAATAAACAAATAATATTATATAAAGACATAATAAGAATTATGTATCTCTTAGATGCGGTACGCCCATTCGTGTTTTTTCACACATTGCGGCCGATGGAGGGTTAAATTGAATAAAATTAAGTAAATTATCTAAGTTAACACTGTAATAAAAAACTGTGTAAGTTGAGAATAGATATAACACAAAAAATGTTTGCAAAAGTAGGGAGGGGCTTAGATTAAACTATCTAAGAAATGTATCAAGAGTTTATTCTCAAAATATGTCTTCAAACAGTTCAACATGTCTTTAACATGTTTTTACTTGTCTTCAAAGAGAAGTTTTGTTTCAATTCTGTGAAGTTAACAAAAGAAAGAGATAAAATAATGTGATAAAGGAAGTGAGGTTTTGATTCCTTATTCCTAGACACAATAAACAACCCCAAACCTTTATACCTGCTGGATTTTTATCATTATGCCTGTGTAGTGTATTTTTAACATTTTACACTTAAATAATAAGAACTACCAAATGAATATAATACTTAAAATATCAAGTTCGTCGATATCACCAAATCCCCCCCCCCCTAGCCTGTTAAACTAAAATGGGTGTAATGGAAAAATAATAAAATTAAGAGAGAGGAGAACTTGTGCTTTATAGTAACAGAAATATTATCCAACATATCTCTCATTTGGGCTTAAACAGATAGCCATAGATGATTTTTCATAACAAACTCACCTGGTTCACATGAATTGTGTGTCTTTTAAAAATCACACGGTATGCTCTGTTTTTTTTATATTTATTATGAACCCAATTCTTCCTTAATTTCGATATTACATATTTCCTTTTTGTACAAAGTAATTTTGTAATAATGTAAAAAGATTGGTTTGATTAAATATTTGAAAATAGCGGGTAAAATGGTGGGGGTAACTGGATTAAGTAATATTTTGTACCAAATGAAGTAAATTTTAAGATAAAAATAGATTTTCAAATAAACAAAATAAATAATCATGTATAAATTTAAGATAAATTGTTGAAATAAAGTGTTTATTAATATTGTGTTATGTGTAGTCATGATTGGACACTTTTATCGGGGAGTGTGTTGGACTATTGGAACTAGCCTTGAGGGAATTGCGCGGTTTTTACCGGAATGAACAGGTTTGGGAGGCAGACATGGAAGTCAGTCTCAGAGATGAACTTCTAGGTGATGGTTGTGTTTTAAACAGTCGAGCTTTGGGGCCAGTTGCCCACAGACCTATTTTAGGTTGTGTTATGAGTTCTCTGCAAAAAGGTAGAAAATATGTTCGGAAGTAATAATTTTGTTTCATTCATGGTGAAGAACATTCGTAAGAGTTTCAAAGACAATGTTGTATGTTTTTAAAATCGTATATATTTAAAAAATTGGATAAAGAACTATATTGTGCAATCTCGAACATGTGCTTTCAAAAAACGAACAATGAACTTTTATGTGAACTTTATCTCAAGCATTATAATACGAACATTATTCGAAATGCAGGTGTACTCAACTGTAATTCAACGCTTCAAACACAGGTTGAGGAACAATGGTCCTAAAAGACAATAAGTTTCTACAATTCGGTAAAACCATGTACCACATGTTATGTTTCAATTATGTAAAATTTTTTATAATATGTTCCATGTTTTTCTTTGTATTTAGTATATGTTAATTTGATTAATTTCATTTAAAAAGTTTTATTAGTCCAAATATCAGTTAGATAATGGACAAGATTAATTTTTCTATTTTATATATTTTTTGTACTCAGGCAAATGAGTAAAGTTATCATTTTTAAGATTTTAACTTCAGTAAAGTAATACAATACTTGCAAGTTTCATTTTTAATTAATACAATTTTCAACTAAAGTCAATTTTTGACTATGAAGATAGACCTTCTTCAAAGGCAATAAAATTCAAGGTTTACTAGGATGTTAATTGTAATTGATATTCATGACATGTTTATTTTTGATGAATGATCATGTTGATAATTTGAATGTGTTTAATAAATTTTTATGTCAAAATTTCAGTTCCAGTGTTATTCATTCTACCAAGTCACTGAGAGTACACTAAAGAAAGAACTTACTCCCGAGATAAGATTTTTAATTTAAATTCATTTTTTCAAAATTGACGAAAGTCTGGCGCCCTAAAATGCTGTGCAAACAAATAATTCTAAACAATAAACTTTAAAATCTTTTCTTTTTTTTTTTTTAAGTAACATAAGTTTATGAACTCTTCAAGTTCTCTTAGAATATCTATGAATTGTTACAATTTACACCCATCCTCATTCCATGATTTTCCTCTTTGAAGATTTTCTTCATAAATTCTGACATTATATACTTTCTATAAATTACAAATTTTATTTATTCATTTTTGTCTTGTAAAATCCAATTTTATATCGTAAAAAGGCTGCAGATTGTATTCATTATCATAACACATAGCTAATACAATATATGCATATATACTATGTTTTCATAGTGAGATTAGTCCATTGATTATTAAATGATGACAAGTTTTAGACAATTATTTTGTTCTCATTTATTTTAGAGTTATGTGTAATTCACAGTTGATGTGAATTATTGATTATTTACAAAATAACTAAAGCGAATTAAGTAATTTTATAGATAAACCTAAGCGAGAGCAAAAAATATTTGATCAAAGGTTTACATAATATTTTACCGATAAACAAAAATAGTAGAAACCGAATTAAAATTGATAAAATATTAAGAAGTAGGTAATAAAAAAAGTTTTAGTTACCAGTTTAACAACCCTAAATTATTTTTGATTTCGAAATAAAAATTCAAAAAAGATATTTTATGAAAAAAAATTGATTTCTCCAGTTTTTTGGTTAGTTGTTTTTACAAATTATGATCAAACAACTATAATTAGAATTATACTATGTTTTCCTACTACGGAAATTGTAAATATCTGAAAATAAATAAATATAAACACCAGTTCAAGGCCTACTAGTCCTCCTCCCCCTCATTTCTGTTTCTACTAGGCTTCACGCTAGATACAGTATTATGTCACAATGACTTGTAGTTTATCTTTTGTTAGATAATACACACATATATAAACATATTCATACAGCATAATTTTATATAAAGTTAAAATTAATCAATAATTAATGGCTTAATGAGTAATATCGAGGGAGAAGTCTCAATTTTATCTCTTTTTTTATAAAGCGATCATGACCACAGGTTTTTCGCCTTAGGCAATCTTTTTTTCCCCCCCTTTTTTTATGTGAGCTCTAATTGTTAAGCCTGAATAAGAGACTTCGATTATATGAAATGGCGATTATTGATTATTCATAATTGTCGATTATCGTAAAAATCACTATTATTAATTGGTAAGGTCTCATACTTATAAGTCATCAAAAAAATACTAATTTTGAGAAGGCTTAGAAATATATATATATGTCATTCTCGGGACAAGTGGGGTGACGGATGAGAGAATAGATGGATAACAGAAATAGACTTCCCAGACTTCTGGAAGTCATCGGCGATCGAGAAAGTGTTTATAACACAGAATATCTGTACTGTTATTTCTTTTTAACAAAAAAAAAAAATTGCTTGGGGAAAATTTAGTAAAACTTTTAAATTTTCTATTTACAGTTACTCTATTTATTAAACAAATTTAGTAGTCTTCAAAATACAGTATTGTACTGTACAGTAGTTTCTACACTGAATAAGACAAGACTGTCGGATGCCATGCATGAAACTAACAAAATGATTTGTTTGCTAAGACACAGGAGTGGGAGGGAAAGGAGGGTTTGGCCACTGTTCTAGGAATTGGTGACGCGCTCCCAATAGTGCCGTGAATAATGTTACGTTTACAAGTAGACTGAGACACAGTACTGTACATTATAAAAAATTTGTATAGAAATGCTGTGGTCAACTGTTTAGACGGTGCATTATTCTTTAAAATCAAATTTGAGTATGATACTAACTTGTAAACATTCATACCACATTAAATATATACGGTACATCATTACGTATTAGATGTGTACTATTTCCCCCCCCTATCCTGACGGTTACCAGAAACTGACGGTGAAAAGGGTGACGGTTAACAGAGACTCTACTGTAATTAATTTGATATTCAATTGAATTTAAAATTCAAAAATCATTTATTCATTGAATAATGTGAAAAATATTCTATTTGAACTGGCAAATATACTATTCTATTCTTGTGTAAAAAGCAACATTTAAAAATAAATATATAGTATTATAAAATTTTACTCTGTATACCTGGCCATAACCTCCCGATTCCTCTTCTTTTGTAAATAACCTTCTCGTGTATCGTTAAAAGGATTGCTGTTAAATCCTACCATAAATTCAGGTTTAATATTTGCGTATCTTGGATCCTTATCTTTCAAATCCTGAAAATAATAATAAGGAGTACAAATTCAATTACTGCTTAAAAAAGACTTTCATTTATACAGAAAATCATTATTACACACCTTAAAACAATTACAATTTTTACACTTTTATTGCAAATGTATACAGATTTAAGTTCACTTCCTTATATATTTCCCATTAATTATATCTTCTTATTTTGTCAAGTTATTTGTATAATTTGATTACTTCTATTTATTTTCTGGTAAAAAGACATGATGTTCATGTTAAAAGACCAATGACTACTTTTGGTTATACAAGAGGTTATAACAGAAGCCTAGTAGAAAATTCTGTTTATGAGCTGTTCGATTATATGGATTTCCCAATTAAAATATTTTTTGTTAATTTAGTTTTTTAACTA
Organism: Aphrophora alni; assembly: GCA_963513935.1. Classification (NCBI taxonomy): domain Eukaryota; kingdom Metazoa; phylum Arthropoda; class Insecta; order Hemiptera; family Aphrophoridae; genus Aphrophora; species Aphrophora alni. The sequence continues at coordinate 48,202,698 of OY740769.1, forward strand.
ATTTAAGAATTGGTATCATTCATATAAAAGTTATCAAATTTAGCTAATTCATAAAATCTATGTTTTTACCCATTTTTAAATTGGACAATGTATACTGCAATATAAATATATTTTGAAATTGAAATTTTAGACGATGTCATTATCCTTATTAGTATCTTACAATTTCTCTTACAGAAACATATTAGATTTTGTGTTTAATATTAGGCTATGTATACTGCAGTATAAATATTTTGAAATTGAAATTTTAGACGATGTCATTATCCTTATTAGTATCTTACAATTTCTCTTACAGAAACATATTAGATTTCGTGTTTACTGTGTATTAATTTTATTCAATATATCTTATAACATTATATCTAGGCATTATAACAGGGAAAATCTAGCTGAATACAGAATGCAATGCTTTAGGTTGTGGAGGATTGGTTAACGATGTTATATGCTGAACTTACTAGACTATGCTGACCGTGGTCTTGTTTGGAAAGGTAGTTTGACAGAATGCAAAGCTTCAGTTACATTAACCCTGCAACCATGGTATGTTAAAGGTTTTGTAAAGGTTTTGTTTTCTTAAAAAATTCGTAAAAAAATATTATTTTTATACAAAACCTAACTTATAAGACATCATTTTTCTCAGAAAGATGCGTAGAATTCATCTATGTAATAACAAAAAAATTTTGAAACGGTTTTGGAGTAAGTACACTAGATGTCAAAAAATGAAGTTACATTTTTCAGAAAAACCTGTATAATCCAAAATCAATAGCTTGCCACATTTTTTCAAGATATACAAAAGTTTCGTATAATATTTGTGAGTATATTTAGGAGAAAGAAAAAAATTTGTTACATTTTCAAAAAAACAAAAATTGGTTTACGAAAAAAGGGAAATTGTTAGGCTTATTTTCAAAAATTCACCAAAAATAGTAATATTTATGGAAAACACAACTTCTATATATCATTATATTCAGAAAGGTGCCTAGAATTTAGCTGTGTAGTGAAAAAATGTTAGATGTAAAAAATTTGGAGTTATGTCAAATAGCAAAAAATCGGAAAGTAACGGAGGCAAGAATTTCACAGAAATGGTAATGTACACCATACAAAAAAAATTTAATTTTTTGAAATATTACTAGAGATTTGTAATATATTTGTGGATAAAAGTTGCTAAAAAGAAAAATCAATTTATAAAATTTTCATAAGACATGGTTTATTTTTACGTAAAAAGTGAATATTTGATAACTATTTTCAAAAATTCACCAAAAATATAATTATTATTCAAAACCCAAGTTTTTATTACCTATGTACTCACAAAGATACATAGATTTTATGTGTGTAATGCAAAAACATTTAGATGGAAACATTTTGGAGTTATTATGTACGGAATCAACAAAATTACCCTGTAATGGAGGCAAAATTCCACAGAAATATGTATATAAACCAATAAAAAAATTTTTTATAGATAGGCCTATATAAATTTATAAACATTTTGCATACATTTTGCTAAAAACATAATCAATTTAGAAAACTTTAATTAGACAAAATTATTTTGATATATAAAACTAATGGAAACTTGCTAATATTGTCACACCAGATATATCACAACCTATCTCTATTTATAGATAGGCCTATATTAATTTATAAACATTTTAGTAAAAACATAATCAATTTATAAAATTTTCATTTGACAAAATTATTTTTATATGTAAACACATCTAAATTTGCTGAAATGGAAGACCAGATTATAACATAACCTCTATCTCTAGACAGCCTCAATATTTGATGTCTGACAATAACATTCACTCAAAACAATAAATTCTACAAACAATAATACAGATATTGTAATTTGTATACATAATTTATAATAAATAAATAAAATAAACCTTCAGAATAACAAAAATATAATCACAAGTCACATACCACTACGCCTTTCACATGTCATTTTAGTACATAAACATCGCTAACTTCCAAGTAAGAAACAATAACCTATAAGAAACTCTAGGACATAGCAAATACTACCAACAGATAAAATGAAATCTTCTCTACAACATACTGTAAGGATCGGTTACAAAATATCGATTGAATTATCAATTATCGTATTTAGTAAACTGCACCGAATTAAAAATGAGATTCGTTCGGTTTGGTTACTACTTTGGTAAAATAGATATATCTCTCGCGATCTATGACACATAGAACAATTTGTAAAGCACAGATCGAAAGAGAAAGATGTGATCTACAGAACAGTGTTTTGGTCGACCTGTTTGACAGTAAACTAGATTTGTGAACATCTGAGAAAAAAATGGCGTCATTTCTACTTACAATCGCACAGTTCAAATCTTTGATTTTACGCATAAAAATATGCAAACATTACCAATTTTTTAATATTATTTATAACGTTTTGTGGTTTTTTTTCCATGATTATGCATCTACGGAACATTAGCTTTCCAACGGTATTTTATTTATTGCGGTAGGGCGATTCTAAGCAGGCGAAATGTTGAATTGCAAAATACTTGTTTTCCGGTCGTTAGACTAAACCATTAGTCACCGAACGACCCGAAATGGGGTCGTACCACAGTTGAAGGGTTAAGCAAAAATCTATTACAAATAATAGTTGACTAAACCTATGAATGACCATAATTGTGTCAAAATCTTTCGGGTGAAGAGCTTTCAATATTGCTTCAATTTTACTACTTGACTTATGAAGTTGTACCGTTTGCTACTATTTGTAACGATTTAGTTATTTAGGGGGCGAGATTGAGTATTAACTACAAGAAAATAATTTAGAATAGATAATGGTGATGAAGCGGGATTTATACCCTGAGGTCAGATCTAATTACTGCTGGCTCGTTCTAAACCACTAACACTAGCCTAGGGCTGACACAACCAGCTCACATGAGCAACTAACAATAATTATGATTAATATTATACTTACGAAGTTGTCCGATGATGCCGCAAGGCGAAACTATTGTAGCTCATTTATATTATTAAAATATTTTGAAACTTTAAGCTTTTGCTTTATTCTATCACAATTTATGTTTTTTGCCATACCGACTATTGTTATAAATTAATATAATAGGAAACTTACCGTCACCAATAGTCCAGATTACCGTTATTTAAACGACGGCCGTTTCGGCTAGTCTGCCATTATCAAGTTTTCAGGAGGAGTCACTCCGTTGTCATGAACACTTAACACTTAAACACATAGTTCCACATGCATCTAAAATAAATACATATATTAAGTCACACATTAAAAACTATCGCATATCCGGTATGCCCACAGTACAGCGCTAGACAGTGGGCATACCGGATATGCGATAGTTTTTAATGTGTGACGTAATATATGTATTTATTTTAGATGCATGTGAAACTATGTGTTTAAGTGTTAAGTGTTCATGACAACGGAGTGACTCCTCCTGAAAACTATATAATGGCAGAATAGCCGAAACGGCCGTCGTTTAAATAACGTTAATCTGGACTATTGGTGACGGTAAGTTTCCTATTATATTAATTTATTCTATCCTTGAATATGGAGTTTCAACAAGAAATATCTGCTATTACATTAAAATTGCTTCTATACTACTTATTACAAGAGAAAGACAACATTTAACTTTCCTGATTACTGAATTCCCCATGTATTTCTTATGTGAGATAAGTTTTCAGTTTTCATGAGATATTTTTCTCTATTTTTAGACACTAATTCTAGCAAAATTTGATCAAAATACATTCGCTGATGTTGAGAAAAATTGAAATTTTAAATTCTGGTCATTTGGCAGCTAACTCCAAAATTTTGAGTTACAGAAAAAGAAAAAAAATTCTAATGCTAACAACAAAAACTTCCTGGATTAAATACAGTTAAACACTTTATGTGTGAACTTAAACAAAACTTATTATCGACTAAATCTAAAAGACTAGATAAACACAGAGTATTAAAATAGGAACTATATTCTGTTTTATAATTAAAATTTATTTACAAATATGTAACAATAATGCTATTATATTAAACTGCAAGTATTACCTTCAAAACGTAGAACAATACTTTAGCAGTGAATCTGCGCTGAACAAATACTATGGCAGTATTTGATTCTTTAAAATCTACCAAAAGCTCGAATAGTTGTATTACTTTAGGTGAAGAAAATTCGAAAATACGTTCCCTCTCGCCCATTGATGCCATAGTGTACTCCAAAACTTGCCTGAAACAATATATTTTAAAATGTTTGTCATAAAAAAAAGGAAAGAAGATCAAAACAAAAACCTCTAGCCTTCAAATTCTGTATAAAGTAAAAGTTGGAAGAGAATAGAATTAGCCTACGGAGATATGGCAGGGAAAGATAAGGGAGGGATCTAACCTAAGACTACATGGTGTAGATCTAGCTAGGCTTCCTCGAGATTGCCACAATACAGCGAATCTCTGAAAATCATTATTTAAATTTCGTGAGTCTGGATTATTTAATTCAAGCCGTGCCTATGATAAATCAAACTTGAGCTTCAGCTTTAAACGAGCTCAAGGCTTTTGATAAACTCGAGCTCAAATGTTTTAACAAACTCAAGCTTGAACATTTAAATAAACTTAAGCTTTCATTTAGCTTAAGCTTTAATCGAGCGTTTATCAAGCATTTATTTCAAGCTTCTGCTAAATGTAGACCTCTATTTTTTATTGTGAAATGGGTAAATACGGAGAAGCTAGTGTGCAAGGAAAGGTGAGTTAAAAAAACTGTCAAGTGTGTAACATATAATAATTTATATATCACTATGAAAAAATAATGTGTACTCAATTCATAGCGGAATACCACATAGAGGGTTAAAGAAGGTCTTTATTGTAGTTATTATCAGAAAAGGATTGTGGTGACCTCAAAAGCGGTACTAGACCCGCTAGCGGGTTGATTTTCAACGCATGGTTTAGTCCAACGACCGGAAAACACGTATATTGCAATTCAACATTTCGCCCACTTAGAATCGTCCTATTGCAATAAATAAAATACCGTTGGAAAGCTAATATTCCGTAGATGCATAATCATGCAAAAAAAAAATAATAATAATTAAAATACCACAAAACATTATAAATAATATTCCAAAAATTGCTGAAGTTCGCATATTTTTTATACGTAACGTCAAAGATTTGCACTGACAAGTTGTAAACAAAACTGACATCATTTTTGTCTAATATTCCCAATTCGATATTTCTGTTAAACAGATCGACCATAACACTGTTCTGTAGATCACATCTTTCTCTTTCCATCTGTGCTTTTCAAATCCTTCTATCTGTTATAGTTTTTATTATATAAAAATTAAACAAAAACAAGAATTTTAACTCATTTTTACACATTAAAAATTACATTTTTTTTCAATTCAACTTTTATCCTAGTAAATATTATTTTATCGAAATGAATTATATATCACTGTACAGATAATGTTTCAATCTTTCATAATCAAGTTTAGCAAAATGCATCACACGAAAACTCTATTTTCTAGAACTCGATAAAGTCGCTGACTTTTTCGCTAGGTCGCAGCATTTGCTGTGACCGGGTTTTTGTAGAAAATTCTGTTCTCTGTGTTCATATGATTTCACGAAATGGTAATACTTGTCCAAATGCCACAAGTTGACAATATTATGTAGTATTTTTCTTTCTCTTTCGATCTGTTCTTTTGAAATCTTTCTATATGTCATTGATCGCGAGATATATCTATTTTACCAAAGTAGTAACCAAACGGAACAAATTTCATTTATCATTCGGTGCAGTTTACTAAACAAGATAACCAATTATTCAATTGATATTTTGTAACCAATCTTTACAGTAGGTTGTAGAGAAGATTTCATTCTATCCGTTGGTAGTATTTGCTAGTCCTAGAGTTAGTGTTAGGTTATTGTTTCTTACTCAGAAGTTAGCGATGTTTGTGTAATAAAATGACATGTGAAAGGCATTTATGTACGTATGTGACTTTATGTACGTATGTGACTTGAGATTATATTTCTGTTATTCTGAAGGTTTGTTTTATTTATTTATTATAAATTGTGTATACAAATTACAATATCTGTATTATTGTTTGTAGAATTTATTGTTTTGAGTGAATGTTATTGTCAGACATCAAATATTGAGGCTGTCTAGAGATAGAGGTTATGTTATAATCTGGTCTTCTTTTTTAGCAAATTTTAGAAAACGGTAATAGTTACAACCAAACAAACCTGGCCTATGTAAGAAACAGATATTTTTTGATAAAAAAGGTCACCTGAGATCATATCTATACCCCAAATTAATTTACAATCTGTATAAAACTAACGAAAGTCCTAGTAAATATAACGGCTGAGAGAAAATAAGTAAGTGACAGATATTTCAGAAGACACGCCCACTGACAACCAAATAACGTGATTGGAAAATATTCCATAGACATTGCGATGTGGGAATTTTCAATTAGTTTTTGATTAAAACCAAGATATATGTATGTTAGCTTTAAAACCCTACAACTGCCACACGACCCGAACTCAGGTCGCGACATCACGCATGGTTTAGTTCACCGACTCTAAAACATGTATTTTGCAATTAAACATTACGCCCACTTAGAATCGTCCTATCGCAATTAATAAAATACCGTTGGAAAGCTAATGTTCTGTAGATGCATAATCATGCACAAAAAAATACCACAAAACGTTATAAATAATATTCCAAAAATTGGTGAAGTTCGCATATTTTTATGCTTAAAATCAAAGATTTGAACTGTGCAGTTTTTAGTAAAAGCGACGTCATTTTTTTCCCATATGATTACAAATCTATTTTTCTGTCAAACAGGTCGTCCAAAACACTGTTCTATAGATCACATCTTTCTATCCGTTGTTTACAAATTGTTCTGTGTGTCATAGATCGAAAGATATTTCTACTTGACGAAAATAGTAACCTAACGGAACGAAATTCACTTGGCATTTGGGGCAGCTAACTGTTTCAAAAAAAAAGTTTTTTTATTACATAGATAAATTCTACGCATCTTTCTGAGAAAAATGATATATTATAAGTTAGGTTTTGTATAAAAATAATATTTTTTATTAATTTTTTAAACAAACAAAGTGAATTAACATGCGGCCACTCTAGGGTTAAATCTTAAATTACATGTGTAATAGTTTCTATATCCCAATGTTTGTAATATGTAATTTCATAATAAATACGTTCATTTTATAATAATCTCTCATATATTCATACATAAAACATTTACAAGAAAGTAACAATTAGTTATAAAACTAAAAACACAAAACATAATATAATAAAATGAGAAATAAATAATCTAAGAATCACTTAAATATAAATTTTAAATAAATATAAATATTGATGATACATAAATATTGAGTTGTAGTCTACAGACCAAAATTTACCTCATGCATGTCAATGCTGTACCCACTGATGCATAGGTATTTGTCAGGATTGGAATTTCAGAAGATAGACGTAGTCGCTCAACCTGTATTAAATGAGCAAGAGCAGCTTTGCTTCCAGCATATAAACCCAACTCATGCATATTGAACTATAAAATTTAAAATCAAATTAAAACCAATTTAAATAAAATAATAATAAAGAAAAATATAATAGTTGAAGTAGTCGACAAATGACAAAATGACATTTTAAAAATTTATCAAAAAATTTAAATCCAATTTTTGAACACAGTGACTTCTCTAATAATAAAAATATTACGAGTTGCATTAAAATCGGATTAATAATTAAAAAATTCATAAATTTGAGAGCAAACCCTATATTCACCTCACATTTTATGGAATTTTAAAAATCTCATCATTCTGTAGGCCACTTACCACACACCAGAATACAAAATTTTAGGACATTCAAACAACTTATTCTTGAGATAATGCCAGTAATGGGTAGACAATTTATAAGGAGTTTCCCTATATTCTACATTGTTCAAAGAATAATGTAGTTTAAATGTCTAAACAAAAAAAATCTTTATAACTAATTTAAATGGTTTATTGTAAAAATTGAAAACTACTAAATGCTTTAAACATAACAGAATTAGACATTGAGAGAGTTAGTGTGAAGGAAGTTCTCCTGATGTAGTGAAATATCGCCCAGAATAAGGTAGTTGTCATGGTTGTCTACCAGCTAGAAGTTTTAACCCTTTCCCCTTATAAGCCGTTAAAGCCACAACCACATAAACTGTTTTGTAGCACTTGCAAACCGAGAAAGTCACGAATGGCAGCTTCCTGGCAACAGCATTGTTTCAAATTATTTGTCGACTTTCTGCTATTCATTGGAAGATGGTGCAACTTAGCGGATCTTATTTGAACCCTGTAGCAGTCACAAACATGTTTTCTTTGGGGGAAAAAAAAATGTTTGCATTGAAAGCATCTGTCTGCCGACTTACTTACATTCACGCTTCGCCATAACTAACCAATCTCACTGTGTTGTTCCAATTGAAGTGTAGTTTTATATCTTCGAAAGTATATTAGAACTATTTACATGCTTAGTTATGTTACTACTTGTTATAAATATAAGTGTCAATGTGAGTATTTGAAGTGTTGTATTTGTTGTGAATTGGTTTAACATGAGATAGAGTAGGCCTTGTTTCCTATCACTTTTAAGTACTTTGCTCATAATTTTTATTTAGATTTATTTCCTTATTTTGGCTATCTTTTAACTGAGTTTAAATTTATAGTCCATTTTTGTTAGTTACAAATCTAACAAAACATGAATGTTGTTAGTTTTCAAAACATAAATGACAAACGTGAATTAAAACAATATAATCAAAGACAAACGAAAAATGTCAAATTTCTAAAACAATAGTTAAACACTATAAATTGATTGTCAAAATAATTGTAAAGACATTTTACACATAATGAAAAAAAAAATTTTTAACATAAAAATTGTCAATGAATATTTAAAGGCATATATCAGTGAAAGTGAAATTTTTCAGATATAAAATATGTATTTAAATAGAAATGAACAGGCCAAATATTTGTTAAATATAATCAATATAAAGCCACACTCATATAACATAAGATTTAACCTAAACAACTAATCTGTAAAACAAGTAGCAAACATAAAAATTAAAAAATCTTAAAAGTATATATTTGTTTTAAAACTAATTTACGAGTAATCTACTAATAACTAATTAATAGTAATTTAATGTTACTTAGTAATAGTAACTACTATTGCAGTAGAGTCCTGATAATCTAAAATGATTGGGACCAGACCCCTTTCGGATTAACAATTGTTTCGAATTAAGTAAAATCAATTTTTAAACAAACTTAAATTACATAATAATGTGTGATTACATAAATATGTACATATTACGTATGATTACACAGTTTATTTTATGAAAATCGTTGAAAAATAGAACAGTTTTGCATTTCAACAACAAGTAAGTATACTGAATTCCGCCAAACTGCAAAAACCACTCCACTAGACAAGTTTGACAGCTCTTTGTTTGTTCGATTTTCTCAGAGGAAGAAAAAAGTACCCCCAATAGTGGGCCCCTAATTAAAGAAAAAGCTTCAACATTTAATAAATTAATGAACGGAGACAAGCTTCCGTTGCCAGCACAGGATCGCTTGATCAGTTTAAGAAGCTTCACGATATTATCAGTCATCTGATAATGCTGCTCCAGCCATTCCAATGTATATTCATTTAAGTACATTTGCTTAACATGATTGCAGCAGGAAACTATACACTTCAGCAAATATATAATGTTGATGAAACAGGCCTTAACTTTAAGGCATTGCCAAACAAAAGTTGTGGTAGGGGTTTCAGTGTTTCATATTGTTTACATCCATTATAGTGCTCATTGAACATCTATTATCTAGTAATAGTTTCAAGTGTTTCATATTATGACTAGATGAAAAATCCATATAGTATATTTAACTAAGATGTATACACTCCCACGCATACATATTTTATGAATGGTAAAAAATTTTTTTCACCTAACTATTGGCCGCTAATAATTCCAGGAGTCAGTTGCTCCATAACAAACTTCAAAAGAACCACTTTTGATAATGTGTGACAAAAATGCTACAGACAAGAAAATAATCGTGAGTTCTTAAGGGATGAAAATCTTGAACCCTTTTACTATATAAGTTGAAAGTCAATAATAAACTCTTCTAATTTACTTGCCAATTACTGCATGATGTTAAAATTTCGACATCACATTTTTAATACTTATTGATCTTTTGACTGCTAGGACTTTAGACTACTTTTAGGATGATTTCCATCTTTCTATCTATGGCATTTTTGTTTCACATTATCAAAAGTGGTTCTTTTGAAGTTTGTTATGGAGCAACTGACTCCTGGAATTATTAGTTACACCAGAAAGAAGATGAAAGTGACTCTCGCACATTACCACAAGAACTAATAGCCTGAATGACTCAAAATTTAGCAATTGGGTGTGTCTAAATGGTTGTTAAAATTTTATCCTCAAATTTACGAAAATTTTGATGATGGTCCAATTTTAATAAATTCGTAATATTTATAAATTTTAGACCACTGATTTCAAATATATTAGTTTTATGAATCTTGTCTAAAAACTCCAAATAATCTTTAAATTTGTAAAATTTCCTATTGACTGATTTTGAAGACATTTTTTTATAATAGTTACATGTTTCGAAGTTAGTGATTGTGAATTTAACACCATCAAACTGAACGGTTTAAATGACCCCTTAAGAGTTCAATAAAATAATATTTTTTAAAACTAGATACTGTTAAAAAATGTTTCAGATTTTAAACAATACTTATTGTATGGATTTCTTTAAAAAAATTATTTAACTAATTTGAAAATTATATAAAATATATAGAATCTGACCATAAAGACTAAGAAGTAACTTATCTAATTGACCTACCCGAACATCAGTAAGTATATTACTAATCTTTTTGTTAATCTTTTTAGGATCTATCAGTGGAATACTCTTTGCTGGCACTAAGTGTGGATCAGGTAAAGCCTCAGTATCCAGTACCAAATTTTTAATACATGATTGAACATGTAAAATCAAAGATTCACAAACTTTGTAGGGCACCAACTCTATGTTATTGGTAGCATATGGTATTATTTTCTCGACAGGGTTTGTTGAATATCTGAAACAAATAAAATCCCTTTCATTGTTTTGCCCAAATATCCTAGATTTAAAAACACTAGCCAGGAATAAGGTAATGGCAAATTTGGTTAACCAAACTTAATTATATTGATGATCAAGAAATGTATCTCCACTCCCCTTGTTCTATAAAATCAAGCAACTGGTTCAAAACATTGGATAACATTTTTCACTTATACATTATTTATGAGGACACTGAAGCTAGTTTCATTATTAAATTAAAACTTGTTTAGATATTTTGATACCAGCGGAACGGAATGCTTTCACATTCCTCAATAGAAAATTGCTTACACTACTCGTGTTGGCAACTTGGTGTAGGCAGATCTCAAAGTTGTTGAATTTCAGTAGTGTCTCTACTCTGTAACAATTCTTGACCTTTAATTTGCCCCACGTTGGCAAGCCAACTGTAACAATTCTTTCTCTTTAACTTTTATTCTTTTTAATATTATTATTGGGCGCCAATTTTCTTATTTTCAAGAACATATACTCGTACAATTACCCAGGGTCGTGGATTAACAAACAGAGTACTTAGTAAAATCATAAACAGATTCAAAGTTCCTGAAATACATACATGTTTATTTCCAAAAAACAACAAAACACAATTATTAAATCACATATTACAATTACAAAATCTGAAAAACCTAATTCACATCTAATAAATATATCAAATTTATCTGTAACAAATAAAACACAATTTTTCTTTTGTAAAATTCTATAATTTATTTGGTCTAGCCGACCATGGTTTCGCCAGTTACGGCATTGACGAGGCTCTTACAAGACTAAATACAATACACACCATAACTATTATAAAAGGTTGAGAAAGGCAGGAAATTCCCGTTAACAAACAAAGCACAAAGACCCGGGGGAAAAACCCCACAGGTCATTCACACAGGTATTAACCAACCTTGAATAGAGGTTGAAGTAAAGGAGAAAATGACAAAAATTCCGTTTGGTCATTTAAAACTAGATTAGCATCATTACACAAAAGTCTCTTAATTTCTAAAATTTCCAAAACATTTAATTTTCTACTTTTTACGTTCACATGTAGAATTTCAAAATTAACATTAGAATAAAAATCTGTCAATGCATGATTTTTTAAATGGTTAGAAAAACTAGAATCATTATAACCTAACCGCCAACTCCTTTCATGCTCACTTAACCTAAACTTAAAACTACGGCCTGTTTGGCCAACATAAGCAGCATTACAAATACTACATGTCAGTTTGTACACACCACTTTTTTGCATTTTTCTATTTTATCTTTGGAATTTACTAAACATCTTTCCTAAATTGTGTTTACAATAATAAGCTGGTTTACAGTGTTTTTTCTTTTCTAAAACTTTACCAACTGCGTGGTTAACTTTACCAAAATAGTTAATTCTATGCCACTTTTGTGTGGAATTATTAGAATTGACTATTGGGAAAATAAAGGATTTAGCCTTATTTTTTAATTTTCTTTTTGACATTTTATAAATGAGATTAACCTATTAACCATTATTAATGGCTATTTGTTTAATACATACAAGCTCAGCACAAAAATCATCATTAGACATAGGAATATTAATGAGGCAATACAAAATACTATGAAAAGCAGCTAATTTATGATTATAAGGATGTTGTGATGTAACATGTATAATGTAGTCACTAAACGTAGGTTTCCTAAAAATGCTGAAATTATGCCTACCATCAATGATTTTAATTGTAAGATCTAAAAAATTAATTTGATTATTCTGTCCTACTTCCATAGTAAATTGTATCGCTGAGTTAAAAAAATTTAAATGATTTAAAAAACACTCAAGTTGGCGGTCAGTACCTTCAAATAAACATAAAACATCATCTACATATCTATACCAATAATTAATACAATGCTTAAACTTGTTATTACTATCTAAAACTGTACATTCAAAAGTATCCATAAAAATCTCAGCTAACAATGGAGATAACGGAGATCCCATTGCCAACCCATCAACTTGTGCAAAAAACTTATTTTGAAATTGAAAATAATTTTGTTTGATACATACAGTAGAACCCCTCTAATCCGCCCTCGGATGGTCCGTCACCTCGGTTAGTCCGACCGTGCTCGAGCTCTTGGCTATTGATATTATTCTGCCGACTTGCAGACTTGTGGAATGTCTCACGCCTGGCGGGCGCCAATCTTTCCGGTTTGTTATCGCTATCGGTTTGTAATCGCTATCGCTTTTCCGCATCAGTGCTGTGTCATCTCTCGTGAAAAATTAAACACTACAAAGCTTTTTTACAGATTCCCCTCTGTCAAGTCTTTTGACACATTTAACCGCGTCTGAAACGAAACCAACACACGCTTCCGTATTCCCGTTTTCGTAACTCGCTCATTTTTATTTACTGTATATACTGTACGTAGATCATAACCAGTCAAAGACAAGAAGAAAACTGAAAAGAAATGTTATATTTTCCATAATGTATACTAAATTGATTCGTGGAAAAAAAGCGGCCCATCAAACGATGTTGCCTTTGTATGTCTGCTATACCGACGGGTGCCAATGCCGCGGTGTTTTTATGCCGCCGACAATGGGATACCGCTATCGACAAAGTCGTTTGACTCGCCGCTGTTTTGGTGCCGCTGTTTTGGTGCCGCGGAGTTTTTACGCCGCCGACAATGGGATACCTCTATCGACAAAGTCGTTTGACTCGCCGCCGCTTTGGTGTTTCAATTACAATTTATTTTCGGAAACTCTCATCCAACCAGTACACTACGATATAGGCCGGTTAACAGAAGTTCTACTGTAGTTGCAAAGTTTATATATAGACTTTATTATATAGACTTTTAAAAGTTTATATATCACTTATTTCACTTTAAAAAAATCTGTTTATATAATATGAAATAAATATTGACTTTTTTCGGATAATCCGACCTTTTTTGCGTTCCGACCATGCCCCCAGTCCCGAAGGTGACGGATTAGAGGGGTTCTACTGTACTTCAATTATATTCATCAATTCTATAGACATACAAGGATCAACTTTAGCTCGATCTAACAAAGATTGCACACCAGTCAAACAGTCTTTGATCGGAATACTAGTAAATAAACTTTTTACATCAAATGACACAATTTTGGCGTTAAGGGGGAGGGCTTTGACATCTTTAATCTTATCCACCAAATCCAAAGAATTTTTTAATCCAAATTTAGGTTGGAACCTAGAAATGTTTTTTAGAAATGTGTTGGCAAATTTAGCTGCATTGTATGAAGGTGACTGTAGAAAGGAAACTACAGGGTGGAAGGGAATATCTGGTTTGTGTAGTTTCATAAGGCCATATAATCTAGGAGCCAGACTATTCATCACAGGTAAAGTTTTAACATGAGCCTGACTAAAAATGCAATTATTTTGTGCTAACATAGATTTAACAATATTAATATTTTTCTTTGTTGGGTCCTTTCTAAACAAGTAAATTTTTTGATCTCTTGTAATTTTTTTGTAAAGTTAGCAGTTTTTGAGATATTTGATATTAAAATTTTACACTGCCACCATTTTGAAAATATTCAAAAGAACGTTCTGGTTTTTCGTACAGTGATAAACAAACGGTTACACATCAAATAGGCATACAAAGTTTGAGCTCAATATCTTTTCTACTTGCTAAAATATTAGGTATTTTGTAAAAACAAATAAAAAGGTGGATAACTACTAGAAAACAAAGCATTTACAGGCCTATGTTCACTGGACATTTTTTCATCAGTATGTTATATAGAATCACTGTAAGTTAATTCAATGTAATCTTCATTTATCTATTCAATTCCTTTAATTAATTCAGTTTAAGCTTTAAGAGCTTTTAATCAAAAATTCAAATTATTACAGTTTGTAAGTCTGCGTTCTTACAATACTATTTTTTATTTTACCTAAGGGTAGGGTTACAACTTTATCGTACTTACAGTTATTTCAACAACGTGATGATGGTTAATACAATGAAGCTAGCCAGTCATTTTAATTATAACGAAATCTCCTTTTTTATTTAAACAAAGCAAAGAAAACATATTATGTAAATCAAAAGACAAATTATTTATCTCTAGGAATCAATTGTGATCATACACCAATTAATAAGTTCTTTCAAAAAATTCAATTTAAACGTTTTTTATAGTTCATTAATATTAACTCTCATCTCCTAACGATAATTGTTTCAAACTTCACTTTACTCACAGATGTCAGTCCATAATATACTCGCCTCCTTTGAAATCACATTTACTTAGAATTCACCATTTTCTCGTGCTGGTTAAGTCTGTCCAGCCATCCTACGATGTGACTGTCTGATGCTGATTCCTGACAAAGACTGATTAAGCCACGTTTCTACAAGACGCTAGGCAAAGCTAACGCTCAGGCTCATGGGAAGTTTCTCCAGGGTTTTACTTCCTACTGGAACGGACTTCTGCAACGTCAGTTGGTTTATCGGCGCGCACAGTTCAAAATTATATTTTAACTTGTAATGTTTTACACTGTCTATTTGTAATCATTTGGTTATTATCGATCATTAGGAGATTGTTCAGATACACTTTACACTTGTTTATTATTGTTATATAATGCTTATTATCTCTGTTACTATTTTATTTATTATTAATGTTAATTGTTTTATTATTTTTATTAATTACTTAGTTGGAGTTGTCCCATGCTTACATCACTTCCTGGAGTTTGGCCTCACCTTTAAAATACACCGTGTATATATATAGTCTTTGATATGCATTCCTAATTCAATTTTATGTATAAAAACATAGCCAGTTGTTTCAATTCCACAGTATAATATCTACAATTTGTACATATATGTATTTTAGAGTTTTCAGTGAAAACGATCAAAGATAAATAATATGTGGCTGGCAATGTTACAGATATGGATGAAAAGGATAACAACAGCTACGACTATCATCATTTACTTAGCAAACTAACAATATTAGCAATAAAATGGTTTCATTTTTTAACTTACAATCTGACTAAATCATCGTTTGTTGCAGTCGCAATTTTACTTTGCAATGTTGTTTCTAATGCATAAATCACAGCTTCTACATCTTTAGGATTAACGTTACTGTTAAATAAGGTAGCGGTTAGGCCCAAAATTCTAGGATGATCACTTTTTTTGCAATATTGAAACAATTGCATTACCTGAGCAAAAAGACATAATATACATTAGTTTAAAGCAAACCATAATAATGAATATAATTTTATAATTTAATGTTACAACAGTCGGTACATGATGGAATTCCATGATAATGGAAATAATGAGACGATTATTTAATTCCACGAAACAACTTTAATTGCGACACATGTTTCGCCGTTAGGCATTTTCAAGCAACTAAATTGAAAACAAAACAAGTCTAAACTAAAAATGTGAGACAAAAGGAAAGGTTAGAGTAAAAGGAAAAGCTGTTTTGTGGAATATAATTTTAGTCTATCTTTTCCAAATTGTATTCTTATAATATAGATTACAACTTTATATTTTTTAAATATTTTATTTTTTATTTGTAGTTACTTGAGTTTCAGTTATTTAAATTGTTGCTCATCCCCTTATTTCATATGCTAGTTATTGTTAATATTGTGTACAGTAGTCTCTTCTCTACTTGTAAATATTATTTTTAAATACCAAAAGTGTTTTTTAAGTAAGGTGAAGTTTGAAATAAAATGGTCAAGCATGTCCTAAAACTATATGAGAGTCTGTAGACACATACTGTCCGTTCACAGTTTAGTTGATAGCATGGGCCTTATGGAGGCTTGCCGCTCTACTACCTGACCTAACTACATCGGCTCCTATTCACTACCACACTGAGTAGGAACATCCCTGTCTCAGTGTTTAGTTCAAGATCAACATTTCTTAATTACAGTAACGTACCTCATGTTTAAGTAAACCTTATTATGAAGTTTAAACTACCAAAAACTGACATTACATTACTTTTATTGTAACGTTTATTGCTGTATTGTTGAGCGGTACTATTTCAATTCTAACGAATTGTTAAACAAATTTCTGGAATTTATTTTATATTCTCTAAAATAAAATAATATACTCTTCAAATAATTTATTAATACTATATCAGAAATTAGGTCATGATAGATATAGTACAACACCACTAATACTCTGATGTTGTCTGTAAACTACTAAAAAAGCTACTAAGTAGCTGGGAACTTTCTGTTTTTTTCCTTTGGATATGAACTAAATCATTAGAATATAAGAGTGACAATAAATAGTTTAAAATATATTTAACTTGTAATTGTTATGTTATAAACGAAATTTAAAACAACTAGCAATTTTGGTCATGCAGTTTAAGTATTGTATTCATCCTTCACATTTTACTGAATAAATACTGTATAACGAACACATTTTCAAGGAATAACAGACAAACACGTAGACGGATGTTGTCCTGACTGGCGGTGACTCATGCTGGGGTCGGCTCCCTCTGGCCATTCCTTATCTCCCCAGTACCACCCCTCACACACAAACAAACATATCGTCAGTTTCTGAAGGATAGTGAACGTAATCATATCACTGTTCAAATAGTAGTGAATTTAGTGCATTTCATTACAGTGTTTATTTGTTCAGTGTAGTGTAAAGTAGTACTGTGAAGTTTTACAGTTAGGCCTGCCCTGCTTGCCCATATTTTGAAGTGCATTGGGATGAGTTGAGTAAACAGGGTTTTATTTATATCATTTTGTTCTAGTGTGTTTTGTACATAGTAAACTAAGATTTTTTATTTACGTTTTGTTCTAAGTTACGACAATGGACTCACGCAAGAAAGGTAAACCTATCAAAAGTGGAGATAGGAAAACAGTATTAAAAGTGTATGATTACTTTAAGAACTGTTACCCAAACGAAAATGTACGATTCCTAATGAATAAAACTAAACAGGCTACCGGAACCAGTGAATCTTCGATATATAGGATGAAAAAAGAAGGGAGTACGGGAAATGTTATTACACCTCGGAAAATTCGGCAGAAAGTGGAATATAAGACCAGCAGACGACTGAAGTACTTTCCATCCTTCCTGTCTAATGACACTAATATTTTATATTTACAACTACTTTATTTTT
Organism: Aphrophora alni; assembly: GCA_963513935.1. Classification (NCBI taxonomy): domain Eukaryota; kingdom Metazoa; phylum Arthropoda; class Insecta; order Hemiptera; family Aphrophoridae; genus Aphrophora; species Aphrophora alni. The sequence continues at coordinate 48,220,784 of OY740769.1, forward strand.
AAGGCAGCATTCATTAGCAGTGCGAGCATTTTCTGATTTTAAATCTGTGCAGGGAGCGACAGGAGTGGAGAGGTACAGACAACCAACTGATAAGGTTTATAATAAGTGCTCGGTATCAGTCTGCTATCCAAGGTCCAACAGATACTGATACCAAAAGGTCCGGCACTCTGTCAAAGGTTCAGTCTAGTCTCTACTCCGTTAATGTATATTTGTGTCATTTTGTTCTCTTGCTTCATTTCTGTTCATGTCGAATTAGATTTTCCATATATATATATATTATCCCTTGTGGTGCCACGGTGACGATCTATCGTCACCATTTTTTCGTGCGAGAAGTGCCACGGTGACGATCTATTGTCACCATTTTTCCGTGCGAGAAATGCCACGGTGACGATCCATTGCCACTGCGTATTTCGTAGTTTAATCAATTTATTTGCAATCTGCTATATAGTATTTTGGTGTTTTAAAATACTTTGTGGTATATCCAGTGATATTCAGTGGTGGAAAATATTTTGTTTTGGCTAACTAAACAGATGACAACAATCACAGATGTACAAAATCAGCTGTTGTCATTTTCACTTGCAGGTTAGAAGTGTACTGATATTGTCCTTGTGTGTTAATATTATTTTCTCGCTACAGTCATCAGTTTTTTTGAAGTTTGTTGTTCGTGTTATTTTATTATTTGTTTGTTGAAGGTTATTATTTTAGTTATTACAAGTTTAAAGTAGTATTTTGGATAATATATTGCTTTGAAATGGCGGAAGAAAATCTAAGAGGTATCGAAGTAGACAGATTACTTTTAGGTTATTCAGACGATGACTCTTTAGCCTCTGAAGATGATTTGTTACATTTATTTGGGGATGAGAGTGATCTAGACCCGTTATAATATCAACCAGAAAGTGATAGTGACAATCAGTTTAGTGATAGTGATATTGATTTAAACTTAGATCAACCTAGTACATCAGGTAAACAAAATAGGCCTCGGTTAGGTTGGGATAGGTTAGTTCTGAGATAAAAGTTTTTTGTTTGAGTTTGGTTTTCAACCAAATAATTTAAAAATTTGGTCACTTATAGAAAATAGTATATAGATAGAAAATAGCACACTTCCCACAGATAAAATATTTTTGGTTTGTGAGGTAAAAAAAAAATATGTAAAATTTTTTTTCTAAATTATCTAAAGTTTGGTTTTTAATAAATAATTTTTTTTTTTACATATAGAATCCAACTTATTTACAAATATAATTGTAGCCTAGGTAACACTAAACATTTTGACACTAAATTTGTTAAGATATCTTGTATACAATTTAATCTGTGTCGTTTATAACAAAGTTCTACAAAAAACCATTTATACCTGTGGCATTTTTGGGTGAGTCTGTGCATTTTAGATGTGTTACCGAATTTTCCAATTATGAAAATTTTCTTGTGGCACTCAAAGGGTTATACTTCAAAGCACCTAGATTTATTTCAGAGTTATTTTTATCTCAACACTATAGTTATGTTCCTGGTTCAGTCCATTCACTACTTCACTACTTATACAATTGTCTCAACCTGTTCTCAAGCTTCATTTCTGTTCATGTCAAATTAGATTTTCCAAATATTTTCTAATTCAAAGTAGCTACTTTTATTTTGAAATCATATTTATTACAAGTGAATTGTTACTTTCCAAGTTCAGTCGTCACTATTCCGCTATGGTACATCTGTGTCAACCTGTTCTCTTGCTTCATTTTCTCTTCACGTCCACTTTTGTTTTTCCATATTTGTTCCAGCAAATTGATATCATTTAGCAAAAGATACCCAAGAGCACTAATCAAAGATACCAAAGACTACAAATAATGGCTATATCCCCCCAGTATCACAGATGTCTCCTTCTGATGGTGATTATACAGTCTATATAAACAGAGTAGAGTTTAATAATAAGTGAGTGGTCTCGTACAACCCAATCCTGTCCTGAACCTTCATGGCCCATATTAACGTGGAATTATATAATTCTGTGAAATCCATAACGTATATGTGCAAATATGTGATCAGACAGCATTTATCTTAGAGAATGAATGGGATGAAGTTACCAATTACTGGCAGGACGCTATGTAGTTCTGAAATTGCTTGGAGAACCATATGCTTCCTCATTAATGAAAGATCCATCCATCCTCTGTCCATCTTCAGAACAGTCAACGAGGTTATTTTACAATTCACTCTAGTTCATTGCAGCATTCTAAAAAAGTAAAGGTAGAGTATAGCTAGAACCCTCCAAAAAGTACTCTATTAACATTTTTTTGGAACTTTGCAAAGTAGATCCTTAACCAAGAGGGCTTCTCTACAGTGAAGTTCTGGCATACTATGTTTAGAAGAACAATAAGTTTATCTGGAAGAAGCAGGAAAAGGCTCTCCCTGGACGAACAGGAATCAAAAAAGATAAAGTGTTTGGACGACTATACACTGTACATACGAACAATGCTGAATGCTATTACTTACAACTCATACATCACAAAGTTATGAGGAAGAGGACCCACTTGTTTTCATGACCTTTAGGAAAGTGTTGTGCATGGTTAGTCCTATTTATTAATCTCCATGCTGAGCGTTAGGCTTGTTGGAGGATGACACTCATTGGTACCACACTCGAGGAGAAGCCACCATTTCTGACTCACCGTACCCCAGCTCAGAAACTATTTTCTGTTATGTTGGTGTTTTCTCAACTGGTAGTCCTTTAAAACTTTGGGAAAATCACAGAGACAATTTTTTCTAAGCACATAAAAAGGCAGGAGGAATATAAGTTTCGAGAGGTTGGCATTGAACATTGTATAAATTTTGTTTACAACAAATACTTAGTGCTTTTAGAAGATGTATAATTTTTAATATCTAGATAACCACTTCAGAGCTTGACCATATTCTCACAGTCTAATGATCTAAATGAAGTTAGTGTCAATCTTGAATAGCTTATTAATTAACATTAATAAACTCAACACTGAACAAAGATAGGTCTATCAAGATGTCATTGATAGTGTTGAGTTCAATTCTAGATGGCTTTACTTTCTCGAGTTCCAGAAAGAACAATTAAAACATTTTTGCGTATCTGTTGCTTGCCAATGTAAGGAAAAACGCGATCTCTGTGCTTCATCAGATATAGCAATGACTTTGTTAGATGGTGGGAAGGCAGAACATTCTCCCTTTAAATTGCCTCTCAACTTTAATTACTCTGAAACTCCTCTGTGTAATATTTCACAACAGAGTGATACTGCCCAGCTACTTAAGAGTGCAAGTTGATTATTTGGGATGAGTTGTTTGCACACAAGGACAGAATAAAAGTATTGGACAGGATTCTCTCTAGGACATTTGGAGAAGTAAACATCTGGTGAGTGGAATGATTGTAGGTAGTACTAGTCTGGGACATCCAGCAGACACTACCCTGTTGTGCCTCAAGACACATGTTGTGACGCCTGTCTCAAACCTTCTTACTTGTGGCCTAAAGTCCAAGTCCTATTGTTCCGAATTAATATGAGAGTTTATCTCAAAGGCAATTTGAAGGCAGAAGAATTTTCAAGCTTATTTCCAAAAATTGACGATGGAAGATTAAAGGAATCCACAAAATCCACATTCCTAAAAATCTCTATAAAGTTGTTAGAGATTTAAAGGCTTCAAATGACAAAATTTACATTGATTTGAGCGATTTACACATTAAAGACCCGAATTGGCTTAAGAAGAGATTTATCTTTATGCCTAAGAATGACACTGCAGCAAGCATTTGTGATTCGTTATTGGATAAACTTCCAAATAATATGGGAGATATCAGTCGGTGGACTCAATGGTGAAGAGAGAGGATGTGGTCTACAACCCTGTAGAGTTCCTCCATACTTTAAAATCCTCCAGGAGGGTTTCACATTACAATCTCTGTCTAAAAGTTGAAGCATCAGTAAAGCTGCTAAGGAATATGATACCTCCTAAGCTTTCACCATTTTGCAGATGTATTCCAATACATAGTAACGTCATTGAAACAACCATCTTTACAGGATGTGGTGCAGGAGTAACAGTTTTCATATCCCGCATTCCTTTGATTCCCTCTCACTACTACCACTTTAAATTCATATGACTGCAATTTTCTATCAAAGTATACTCTGCAATGTGATAAACAAAGTTCAGGGGTAGTCTTTGAAAGTTGCTGATGTGGATTTAAAGAATGACTATTTCTCTCGTGGCCAATTAGGTGTACATAGCCTGTTCACATATAACCAACCTCTCCTTACATAGATATTTTAAAATGTCTAAATTTACTGATGTCCAAATGATTCTCATATATTATTCAGTGAATTAGGACATTTTATAATTTTTTTATTGATTGTACATAGCAAGAATTTAACTATGATGTTGATTTGTTTCCCTCCACATACAAAAGAGATAAATATTCTAATTTGTAATTTAATTCAATATAAGGGTTTGCTCGATAAAAATGTTTTTTTTTAATTACAACTTATGTCTAATGCGATTCAATACATATGGTTTTTACTAACTACACTAACCTGTCGCATTGGATGATTATTTACAGAGTGATGACACTCATCAAACACGATCAAGTTTACTTGACTCAATTTTATGACATTCGATTGTAGTAAATTCAAAAATATTTGACTGGTCATCACCAATACCTGGAACATAATAATTAATAACAATGAGACACAGGCTTAAATTGGAAAATGGTCCTTGGTATTACCTAGTAGTACACAAATATAAAAACACACACAAAAAAAAAAAACATTAAATTCTGAAATAGTTCCGAACAAGTGGTCACTTTCTCAATCAAAGACTAATATGTTGTAATCTAAGATGGAACTTAGACGAATATTTTTGTTTCCATTTTTTCTCCTAGCCTGTTGGGAGAGGAAAAAGGATGATTAATCTAAATTTAAGATTAGGGGGCTCTCTAGATTTTGTTGAGCCATTGATGAGAGTTCGCATCTTCTTAGTTCTGAGCGGTTACATTCTGGAGGGAGTGATTTTATAACTTAAGTCGTGAAGCAGTCATCAAAAGTGACAATGTAGCGGATTGCTGCATGGTGTGCAGTTGGTTTCTCTATAGCCATGATTTTACATCATGTCAGTGGCCATTCATCCTGGTGCTTAGGCCAATGTCTGTGGTTAAGCCAATATATTGAGCTCAGAAAAACCTGTGTTATAGTTGGTAAATAACATTTTTTGTTAGTTACACATATGTGATGACCTTTAATTTTAAACTGTTTTTTACTAGAAGAACTATTGAAGTTGTTGAAGGGAAGATGTATTTTGCATGATTTGGATCTTGGCCTATTTGCATGGAAAAGAACCGTGAGAAAGGTTAGGTTGTTTAGGTGTCGATGGATCAGGCAGCTTAGGGTGTCGTTGGATCAGGCAGCTTAGGTTCAATTAATAAGCATTTCAGATTTGTGGGCTGTTTAAACAAGACTCTGGGAGGTTCCGTGAGAAGATTCTTTGTATGGTTGGAAGCTTGAATGGTTTTGAAGCCTTCCTCCAGTATGTTGTTCATGGTCACGTCCATGAACTATATATTACCAACTTCTAGTTCTTAATTTCTTCTTCACAGTAATAGGGAAAACCGAAAGATTATATAAAAATTAAGATCAAAATCTTCAAAGTTGGCTAAATACTCACAAGAGCAAACCAGAGCAGTAAATTTTTGAAACACATCGTAGAATGGGTATATCTCGTAAATTATATAACTTACGATAAATTCGAATAGGTAGTTCGAAAGAAAAATACTAAATGTTCAACTTGAGGAATTTGGACAAGAATAATTACCATTCCAAAAACTATATGATCCATGAGTTCACATTTTCTTATATAACACCATTATGTCAGGTGCATCACTTTTGCGGAATAATAGTAAACTTTATTCGAATTTTAGATGTTTTATCTTTCATGAGAAGGATTTTGGGATACATGATTATGAAAGATTTAAACATTACCTTTACAATGATATATTACACATTTTGATAAAATAATATTTACTGGCTAAAAATTAAATTGAAATCAATGTGATTTTTAGCGTGTAAAAACATGTAAAATTTCTTAATTTTTAAAGATTAAAAACTATAACAGATAGAAAGATTTGGAAAGCACAGATCGAAACACAATGATTTGATCTATAGAACAGTGTTATGATTGATTTAATAGACAGAAATATGGATTTGTGAAAATTAGAAAAAGAATGATGTAATTTTTGTTTCATAACTGCACAGTTTTTTCTTTACTCATTTTCAGCAAAATATACAAACTTTACCAATTATTAAGTATTATTTATAACAATTTATAGTTTTTTTTTTGTTTTTTGTTTTTTTTGTTTTTTTTTTTTGTTTTTTTGCATGATTATGCATCTATGGAACATTAGCTTTCCAACGGTATATTATATTTGTGGTAAGATGATTTTAAGTGGATGAAATGTTGAATTGCACAAACCATGTTTTTTGGGTCAATAAACGAAACCCCACGTCATTCATCGATCAATGATGTACCTAAAAGCTGTTTGAGAGTTAACCCAATGTCCACTTTGGGCATAGCTAGGTGGCTGGTTCCTGAATTCGCTGAATTCGAAGTGTTAATATTTCAGCTGTGCAAAATACACATCATGAACCCTGCACTTGATTCCACCAAGACAATCAGAATGTGCATCATTCACTCCCAAACGTAACGGCACAAGCATTCTTTCTTTCTAATACCTACAAATGGTTTTAACATGTGGAAATAATGACATAATCACATCACTCAGTTGCCAAGTGTAGAGATTCTGCTTAAGAAAGAGATTTAAAGCACAAAAAGAATCTCAAGAGAAGTTGGAAGTGTAAGTAATTGTGTAATGTACCTGATCTATATATAAATAAATTACTATATGGATGATAGTTTATGTGTTGTGAGTGTTTGAATGGGAACACCATGAGGGACACTAATGTCCTCTTAATCAGTGCAGCTATCATACACCTCCCCTGTGAGAAAAAGGAAGAAGAAATATAATCCCAAGATATGGCTATAACTAGCCTACATACATTTGGATTGTAGAGCAATGAAAAGATATCAGACAAAAAAATAACAGACAATCACCATTCCAAAAACCACCTATTTGACCTCAGGTAACCTGAACTAATATATCCATGAAAAACAACATTGATTTTTTAACACATTACATAACTTTCTCTTTTGTATATATATATATTATAATGAATGAAACTTCATTTCTATAAATATTGTTATATTATTAACTCATATAATCATTTACCTTGATAAAAAATTTAAAAAATATTTGTAATACAAAGATTAGTCATTTATTGTCTTGAAACATCAAATAATAAAATTATGAGTTCATTCGAACTTAATCGGTAGACTACATATATTAAATCATTTTGAAGTTAACATAAAAAATAAATTATCAAACAATTGAGATGTAAAAGGAAATGTCTCTTATTAACTACACTGAGGTTATGGAAAGTTCATAAACATATGTAAATATAACATAAAGGAGAGATTTCATTGGTTCATTTTAGAGTCTTACTATCTCGGGTTGGGAGGAATTGGTTTAACACATAATTATTTAAAATAGATCACTCAGAGTCTGTTTCTCGTGAAAAATTCATATACATAGGCTACACATACAATTACAATAAAAACACAATCAATTAAAGTTTATATCTTGGGGAATATTATTAATTATTACTTGAGTTTCTTTCTCTCGGGACAGGGTCAGTGCGGCAAATTTGTCAAGGAAGTGGGGTAATTATACACATATTGACAAAGATATAAAAAATAATAAAATATTAATCGATTAGTTTTTAAATAAATGATGAGTGGTGAAATGATGGTAGACAACAATCACAACTGTTCACAAAGTCTATGTTTCTGAATACTCGGTGTACATATAGAAAATAGTTCAATTAGTATGATATTTGTTAAAGTTATTCCACTTTTGTGTATTAATGTTTCAAAGTTTATGATAGTAGGCTACTTAGGCCTATTAGTGGGGATATAGGATGACTTTCAAAAAATATATAAATTGGAATGGTCTCACCAATGTTCTCAAATACGTTGTTGAAACTAGCTTGTATTATGTCTGCTCCTTGGTAGATTTTTAGAAAAATTTCAACTGTTACTTATCACTTTTAATTTGTGTTACTTCTCAGCACTCCATAGAAAATTTAAATATACTTTTCCACTTATTTAAATTGCATTAAATTGGAGCTGAGTCAGGAAACGTCCATTAAGCTTGGGATCTCCCAACCAAACTTCCCAAAAATCATTGTTACAGCGTCCATAGAGATTCAACATTATCCATTTTTTGTGATCTTGATTAAGATTAATAGCACTGATGAAAATGAATACATGACCCTAATTTGTTAAGCAGGAAGTTGTTAAGAACTTCATTTAAGACTGTTGACTCTACTATTACGCATACATTTAAATTTGTTGAAGGCATACTAAGAGGGGTTATAAATAACTTCCTTTAAATTTAAACTATCTTATTCCTAAATACGATTTCACCTTGGTCTTAATCTAAAACTAGTTGGAATTTCCCGCACTTTAAATTAGTTAGTGGGCTAAACTTTGGTCACGTGGTTGCTGTATCGGTGGGTGTGGCTTATTTGATTTCTCACATATTAAGTCTGTTCCGCCATCTTTGAAATAGGACTTTGGTTGTATTTATCATCAATACTAAATAATTTTGAGGTTTTCTTTGTATGTTCAGGTGACAACTTATACGTCAAAATATCCGATTAATCCATAGGCCATATTTGTTTTGTTGAAGCGATAGTCGTATTCTTTATAATTAATTATTTATGACGCTCTATTCCGGTTCGGCCATTGTAAATGTTTTTAAAAATTCGTGTTTAATTTCGATTGATTTTGTCTATCTTAATTCTAATCTTGCTACGGGGTTATTTAATTTGAATAATATGGAAGTTTAGGCCTCTAAATTGTATATTCTAGGCTTACGTTAAAATTCGGGGAATCACGTTATTTGAAGTTATCCGATCGGTACTCTAGTATTTTTAGGCTTTTGTTTAATTTACATTCTGACCATTGTGTAAACTTGGTTACGCGGATCTCCCACTAGATGTCGTGAGGATTAGCAATTCCTTTGAAATGCGTTATGGTATATTTATTTCGAAACTGTAGTTATTAAAATTATTAAAACAACTTCATTTTGGGGTTGTTTTAATATATATATATATATATATATATATATATATATATATATATATATATATATATATATTACAATATAAAACGGCCCTCATTGCCATAAGCCTAAGTTTTGTGTTATACTGAAAAGTTAAAACAAAATATGTAATACCTGACAGTTATCAAACTGTTCTCTCCATGTTTCCGGGCTCCAATCGTCTACTCTCAAATCACCATAATAAGATCCTACTTTGAAGTGTGTACTACGGCGAATAGATTTGCTTTGTTGTAACACCAGTGCAACAGTGTTAGCAAGGAAAAAAGTTAATTTACCACCTTCGGAAAACTTTCTGAAAATATTAAATGTACATTTATTACAAAATTATTACAGTAGTTTTTAAAAAAAGTTATTATTTGAAACCATCTGGTTCACAGATGCGTAGAAGACATGCTCCTCCGCTATAAACTAATCCTGTCTATATGGAACAGTACAAAACACAATCCACAAACCCTGAGTTGCTGACAAATTAAATTAGTTTATATTATATCAGTTATTGCTAAGTTCAATGAGTACACTGATATTTTCCACAGTTATGATTTATTATTTCTTGTTGTCACTTATGTGTACAGTACAGAACATTTATAAGATTTACTAAACAAAAAATATAATAAAAAATTTATTTATATATTATGATGCTGTTTTTGTACGTTCACATATAGTGAGTATGGGCAAGGCAATCATGAGGGCCCATATCTGGATTTATACCATTATTCATGTAGTCGTGTATTTGATCCCTAACATTAATTTCTCCAATCAGTTCTCTCTTGACCAACTCTTATTATCTACTGACCCAGTCGCTATTAGAGTATTTGAAGACTAGTGATGTTTATTTTATATTCTTTCCTTCCTTTTACTTATAAGGCGATGATGTCACAAAGGTTTTTTCACATGTAAACAACAAAGGATAAAAAAATATACATGTGAAATTTTATAGTAACTAAATAAGATAAACAAAAAGATAAGATGTCAACACAGATATCAAGTTAGTTCTATTTATTTATGTAACAAGTGAAGTAGAATTTAAATATGTATTTTATTATTTGTAAAATATATATTAAGTATATCAATGTAACATATTATGTATTCAATTAGTTGTAAGATATGTATATATGTGTATGTGTATATGTATGTGTATGTGTTTGTATGTGTATGTGTATGCATGTGTATGTTGATATGTGTATGTATGTATATATGTGTATATATGTGTGTATGTGTATATATGTATATACACATGGACATTAACTTTCTTAGTAATCTAGGGAAAATACAGATGTAATAAATTAAGTAGTCACATTATTTTGTATTGTTAAGTTATAATGACTTTTGTAAGGAGTAGGCCACCTGTTCTCATCAGCTTTGTTAGAGGTACAGTTATCTTTCACCCCACTCCATAGGTCAAAGACATATAACAATAACTTGACAAAGGGCCAGCCCAAGCCCTTACTGGTCAACTGATATGTGGAGTGGGAGGGATTTTAGCCTACACTCAGGTTATCATAGTTTTAGGTTTAATTTTATTTTAGTAATAGATATGTAAGGTTAGATTTAGTTTATAAGCAAGACCCTCCGATGATGATAACCATGTTATCGAAATGTACATCAGGGCATTAAGTGGATATAATTAATAAAGAACAATCAATCAGATAATTGTGTTTTATTAAGTTCCAGTGATTGTGGTTAGGGGCAAATTCAAATTATTATTGTGAATTTCACCACAGTGCTCAACAAGATTGTATCTATTTTTACAATATGTTTTAAATAAAGTGTAACAGATGTTCATTAGTCTTTATTACCACATTTAAAGTTTCATGAATATACATATCCACAAATGAGTTGCACAAAGAAAGAATCTTTTGGGTTCCTTGGGCTTAGGCATGACTTAACTCATTTCCAATATCATTAATGTTAAAAATAAATAGTCACGACATATTTTTATAAATTGTATACCTATGCTTGTTACATAAATTAAATGGTATTATTAACTTAAAGAAAAAGTCCTAAAATATTAAATAAAATAAGTTCAATCAAATATTGAACATGCTCCTTTTTGAAGACCCCTTTCGCATGAAGCGGTTTGAACCATTGATTTTACATATAAATGGAAATTAAAGGCCCACTTCTAGTAACTTCAAGGTTATCACATATTCTATGCCTCCTCCCATACTAGTGTATTCTGAACCTGATGAACCCACACAAATATAATTGTTCAACCCACATATTGAGCCTCATATTATTATATGTGTGAGAATTCTTCTTACACATAAATTCAATGGTTGTACCCACAATGATCTAAAAGGGTGGTGATATAATCTTTCCCTGACAAGAATACATTGTAGTTTGTATTATCTTTAAATGGTGTACCAAAACGTTTTGAAATAGGACTTTAAAATAAAGTACCGTGTTACCCTACCTACAATACGGAAGAGAACCAGATTTTTTTTCAAGCTTATTATTGAGCTATTCAATAAGGAAACGTGTGGTAGGGGCATTTATCACTGGATTTTGTAAATTTTAAAAATGCTCAAACTTGAAGAATACAAAAAAGCCTAAAACTCAAAATTCTTAAATAGTAACTTATAAAAAAATTTATATCAAATAAAAGGTTTATTCAAAACTAACATTTTTTGTATTTGATCTTTTTTTCTATCTCTTACTATTTTAAAATGGAAGCTGAAAAACTTAATTACGTATGTCAGTTCACAAAATGTAATAAATTTTTTTTTTAATTGATATTAAATTAAACATTTTCCTACAATGTTTAATTAGCTTCATAGCTCTGAATGTCCTGAACTAGCCACAATCTGACCTTTCACTAATGTAATAAATGTTAGGAGAACCAACCTCAATGGCATCATCACTTCAAGCCAGACATGATATTATTCTTAAGAAGATCTCTAACCTATATATATATATATATATATACAGAGAAGTAAATGTTGTATTACTGCAGACAACTGCAGACAACCTCAGAAGGGTTGGCTAAAATATTGCAAGATAATTTTAGAGACTTTGAAAGTCTCTGCAATGTGCAATCCAAGTGCATAATTAATGTGACCGACAACTTTGAAAGACTAATGCAGTTTTTTACCAAGAACGAAAAGGTCATCTTAATTGCAGTTTATAATAAAGTTGACAGTAATAACTGTACTTCAGTATGGATGGAATAATTTTAATACATATGTACTGAAAATGAGTACCCTCGTTTGTGCACATGAGTAAAGATTGTTACCCTAATATTCCTATTAATCTCATTGTGGGTCAGACCATTCAGTGAAATTTACAAACCTTTACCTGAACTACTGTCTTCTAATTACACTCGTCTTAATCGTATGTGTAGAAAGATCATACCAATTTGGAGTAGTATCTTTCTACAGCAGATGGATGTAAATGAAGTTATAAATTTTTTATTTATTCTTATTTTATTATTTTATTTTTTTATTTATTTTTTTTTTTTAAGAGGAGAGGCTTAAGCACAATTCTTTGAAACCAATCCAAAATCTATTGTGAACATATCAGTAAACAAAATTAATAACAGCTTCTGTAAATGTTAAATTCCCAAATTATCTGAAAGTTTGAAAAAACTTAAGAACAAATATTTGAAAATCAATTGCAAAAATATTGTGAATCTATCACTAAACAATTAATTCAGCTTTTGTAAATGTCAAATTTCAAACATTTGTGCAAAAATAGATTTAGTTGTTGATAAAATTGTAGATTCTTTGCTCTGTAGTAGCTATAATTTAAAAAAGGTATTTGTAATTTATTTTTGTTGTTGTTTTAATGTGTATCAGATTTAAAGGAATAAATCAAATTATTTTACATCTGGCATATAAAATTAATTACTGAAATACTCTTTTTTTCTCTTTTTTTTTTTTATTGATTCGGCTACTAAAAAAGGAAAAAGTTTTGTATTTTATATTATATACTACAGAGGTGGAAGTTACTTAAGCAAAATCTATATATACATCAGGTAGTAGACAGGTTTGATTTGTGGGATACACAATTTACTGAATATTTTGATTTATTATTATAAATTTTTCATAGATTCGTAAATTTTGGAACACTGCTAAACACGTTTACATAAAAAACTTTATAAATTGAAAACTGATATAAAGAACTAACTCATGTACCATCTATTATATGATGATATCACTGTGAAATGAAGTAGTTAACTTATAATATCTTGTCTAATTTCTATATTCTATTAATGGACATTGGTTTAGATTTGTTTTGTTAAACTTTGGTTACAACTTTGTCTTAACCAAAGTTTGTATAAGTACTTGAATATATAGACTATATACTGAGATTAAATTACTTTACAAGGAGACGGAGGATTATCCAATGAGTGTTGAATCAAATGCCTAAATAGTATCAAAAGGAATTAGATTAACTAGGACTTCATGATGCAGCAGAGCAAACACTTTAAGGGTATAACAACAACTACAGAGTCATAAGCGTCTTCAAAGGACATCATAATTAAACAAATCCACCGTCTTTAACAATTTGGTACCAAAGAATTTTACCCTCTTCTTGTAAATTGATTGTCAGAACCCACCAAAATCTCTTACCAAAACAGGCTCAACATGACACAATATGATGTCTGTCAACACAGGTACGCTATTTCACAATCTCTTATTAGTAGAATTATACTTTTACATACGAGTAATTCCTATTATTTTATTTTCAACATTATGTGAGATGTTACAATATAATAATTATTATTATGTCTTTATATGATATTATGCATAAAACATGCTTCAGATATAATATGATACATGACATTATAATTATGAAAAAAATAATGAAGTAAGGACTAAAATTACATAGTTCTACTTACTTATCCAATGTATTTGGTACTTTTGATAATTCTTTCATAACCATTGTTGCTATGAAAGTTTTTCCAGACCCTGTTGGTAAATACAAAATTGAATTTTGTTTCAGTGCTATTTCCAGTAACTCAACTTGATATTCACGAGGTTGAAAATCAGTTTTCACATTAATGTCTTCAAGGCTGGCCTAAAAATATTTTAAAAAATAATTAATTGTAATAATCAACTAAAATATTACATTGCATTTTGTCTTATAAAATTATACATTTAATTATATTCAAATTGGCAAACAATGTTTATTGTTATTATACTTGTTACGGCCTACTGTAGGCTACATTACAAAACTTCACCTTTCTCCTTCTGCCAGTACGCTTTCATTCTTCAGTTTATCTTTGTTCTTTGTTCTCCTCCTTGTTGTTTTCCTGCTGTGAAATCTTTGATCTCCGCAATCTTTTTCTTGAACTCTGTTGTCAGATATTTCCTCCGTCACTCCTATCTATTACAGATTTTGGTGAACTTCTTTTATCTACGAAACTTGTGTCTTTTTCTTCTTGGTAGCAAAGGTTTTTTTTTACTAGACTCTCCCTGTTCATAGAATGTTAACCTTCTTCTTGGCATCCATGTCATTATTTTCTCAAAATTATCATATATTTTCTCGTTCTTTCTCAAGTGGACTTTCCAGACACACTGTTTTTTGGGGTCCTACAATTTTTTTCAGAAATTTTTTTTCTTTCCTTTTGATTTCCGTTAACCCTCCCTCTGCCAAACTACAAGAACTTGTAGTACTTTTGCATTTTTAACAGTGCGCGATACATTCTAATATTTGACCCACTAATTGTCATCCAATCTTAATAAACTTTATACCGTTGGAAAGGAAACTTTTCAAACTTTAATCTTTGTATTTACCATATGTTTCTAAAATGAATATTAACACGTCTAATGATCGATGGAATAATTGCAGAACTCTAAAACAGCTGGCCCGAGCGGCGACGAACGGTAGAATTTCGTCAACTTTCAAGATCTATAACAGTTATACACACCGACTTTAGGACAATGATATTTACACCAATAGAAAGCTTGCATTTCGATCTTTCTACCACTGCTTTCAAATCTTAGATCACGTTTAAGGTTTAGGTTTTGTGTCCAACCGCATAAACCTTGGCTATTGGGCAAAGGTTTCAACCAATGAACAAGCTTCTTTGGAAATCGATATGTTTCTCACAGATGAAGTGTTTGTAAAATTCTTTTTACAAGGTATTGAAGATAAAGGTTCACTGATTCCATTGGTATGTCTTGTATACATTTTGTTCCACTGAGTATTTAGCAAACCCCTTCTCAAACCAAGCGTTTTTACAGTTGAAAATCAACCGCCGTTGGCGCCGTTATTGTATCTGAAGACACGTTTTAGGTTAGTTAGTTTGATCTGAATTGAATGTTATTTTGCTGATTTATAGTGAATAACGTTTATGAAATTGTGTTTTATATATAAATAAATAAGTGTAGTGTTTGTTATTGTGTTTGTTTAGTGAAATTAGTTTTAGACAAGCTAAATTTAGTAACAGTGTAGGCTATGTTTGTAGGTGTGAGTTCATAACATAGGTACATAACGAAATTTCGTTTCGTAATTTCTGATTACAAAATGGTAAGTTATATAAAATGTTCAAGTTTACAGTTCTATTCTATGATTTATTCTCTACAATTTGGTATATAAAATTTCATTTTTGGGTAAAGGATACATTTTTGATTGATGTTTCAAAATAGGCTAAATTTTAGTGCCGTTTGTACGGACATAAAAAAATCTATTTCATAAAAACTACTTTGAAATTGGTAAATGTTTTTACATATTTCTATTCACAACTAAATTATGAAACTTTTGTGTATTTTGTATAACCAGGCCTATACATTTTTATAGTATTTATTTAGGCCTGAATTTAGAAAAACATTTTCCGTTTTTGAAATTTTTTGCTTCCTGAGCTTATAACTTTTACAATTTTGCACCAATCAAATTTTTAGTTACATATATGATTAATTTGGACCTTTTCCTAAAAAAAAGCTATGGATCACTTTATGATTGGGATAGAATTTCTATTTTTGGCGAATTTTTGAAATTATTTCACCCGATGAAAAAAACGTGAATGCGTTTTGTTAAGGCAGAGGGAGGGTTAAGTCCTTCCATGATATTGTTTCAGTCACTTACAAATATTCCAGCTTGACCACTATACTGCAATGCCTGTACATCACTTGGTATCAAAGCAACTTGGGTACTACATAGGCACTTGAAACTTTGGGCTCTTCTGGTTTATATAAATAATATATAATTATTAAAAAACACCAGTCAAGGACTATTCAGGATAAGAAGTTGTGTTAGTGATTTAAAATTCCCGGGGATTTATGATTATTTACAGTATTACACAAATTTAGTTACTAACTTAATTAGTGTTTAATTATGGTTGTAACGTGTAACATGGTGTTCAAAAACCATGTTGGGTGTCAGTTTGTAACTTAATGTGTTACAAATTGTTTATAACTAATATCTTTTATTACTATAAGTTCTTACTTGACTCAAGTAGGCGTTCATTGCGCTAGGTTCGTCTCATCTGTCACGTCGACGGTTTTTAGAAATTGTAACCTCTGTGTTCATATGATTTAACGAAATGGTAATATTTGTCCAAATGTAACCAGTTGACAACATTATATAGTATTTTTCTTTCTCTTTCGAACTATGAAGTCGAAATTATCCTAAGTTATATAGGTTATGAGTTATAACCATTCTACGAAATGATCCTCTGAATTTTCTGACCGGTTTGCACTTTGTAGTGTCTAGACAGTTTTGAAGAATCCGATCTTCATTTTTATACAAACTTGTCGTTTTTGGTATAACTGTAAAGAGGAGGTTTCAATGTTTAACCTTGTATATGAACCACATCTGTAGAAGAAAATGCAACACCTCTTGTGTTTTTATAGTGAATATAGTTTCATGAAGCAATTTTTTAATTTTAATTTGTTTATACAACTTTAAAAAAATGGGTCAATGTTTGTTAAGTGTATTTATTTGAGTGATAATTCATATTATCGACGTATTTTGCAGGCCTAGCCTAGCCTCCATGTGTTTTGTGAATTTATTGTTTCA
The DNA here is from genome assembly GCA_963513935.1 of Aphrophora alni. Taxonomy (NCBI): domain Eukaryota; kingdom Metazoa; phylum Arthropoda; class Insecta; order Hemiptera; family Aphrophoridae; genus Aphrophora; species Aphrophora alni. The sequence goes on from OY740769.1 coordinate 48,237,954, forward strand.
AGAAGCCATTTATTCATTATAATATGTATATACATAATATATAAATGTATATACAACTTATAATAAATGTGTCAATGTTTGTAGAGTGTATTTATTAGAGTAACATTTCATATTATTGGTTTTTTTTCAAAGGCCTAGCCTAGCCTAACCTCAACGTGTATTGAGAAGTTAGATTTTTATCAAATTATTTATTTATAAGTTGTATATACAAGTTGTAATAAATGTGTTATTGTTTCTTAAGTGTGATTACATTTAAAAAAATTGCAGTAGTTGCATTGCACTACTAACGGTCATTAATTTCAAACACTGCTTAGAGTCTATTTCATTAAGCAACAATCAGCAGTGAATCACTGGACTTGGAACATATAACATTCACACCATAGCATTTATAATTTTTTTAATGCTTACCCAATTATTGTGCAGAATATTATTCACATCTTAACATTACATTAGCTGCTAACAAGGTAATTATTAATTTATTAATTTTTTTTTAAATGAATAAAAATATTCTCCAAAGAGGGTTTGCACATTTGAACATATAATGCATCTCTGTAATCTAGACCTATATAAATTGTTTAATTCAGGTTTGTAAAACCTTTTTAATTGTAAAAACAAATTAATCACAGATGTTAGAACTTACATCAACCAGTCTTGAAAATTCATCCACCTCCATTCTGTCCTAAAAAAAAAAAAATATATTATTCAGCATTATGCAAACTGCATATTTAAAAAAGTATTTTATTATTTTATACAAGGGAAAATTATAAAAATATATTTATATCAGCCATTAACAAATTAAAGACAAGGCCAGTCTTTGTGGAGAGAGAGAGAGAGAGAGAGAGAGAGAGAGAGAGAGAGAGAGAGAGAGAGAGAGAGAGAGAGAGAGAGAGAGAGAGAGAGTGTGTGTGTGTGTGTTTGAGGGAAAGGGAGAGAGGGAGAGAGGGAGGGGGGGAGGGAGAGAGAGAGGGGGAGGGAGGGAGAAAATTTAAATTTGAATCAATGTTTATCAGTTTTATTTTAATCAAACCATTTAATAGTTCTTTTCAAATTTTTCATCTCTATAAATTTTTTTTTTTTTAATTCCTATGTCCAAAACCAAAAATCTGTCCATAATTACTTTATAATTTTCACATTGAAACTATTTAGTTCGCTTTTTTTTTAATGTTTATACTAAATCTGCACACTAGATTCTCAAATATTATCACTTTTGGCTGTTAACAATTAAGTACTGAAAATATTCTTGAATGTTTTTATAAGTTGAAGTTAAACTTTCAAACTGTAGACAACTTACATATCTTAGAGTAATAAGGAAGTCTTTCCCCCTACTTCCCGATTTCTCAATTGTATTTCAGTTTCCTGTTACTTGTGTATGTATAAATAGTTGTCAATACCTGTTAATTATCAGTTGCCTGATGCCGCAAGGCGAAACAATTTTAGCTCATTTATATTATTAAAATAAATTTATTTAAAAGTCTATATATAAACTTTGCAAGGTCGGCAAGTCGGCACAATATTGCGAGCTCGAGCACGGCCGGATTAACCGGAGTAACGGACCACCCGAGAGCGGATTACAGGGGTTCTACTGTAATTCCGTTTTACTTACGATTTATAATGTCTATTGTCATCTTACCTTACCATCTTTTATTATCTGTCACTCTTTATGAATTCACTAAACTCTTTACTATTTACTGTTGCTTCACATAATTACTAGTTTTATTACTATTTGAACTTAAATTTCATAATATGTGGACTCATTTCGACATGTCTGTTTTCTTCGATGTTCACAGAGCAAAAGTGGTCTGCAGTGCCAGCGTTCTATCACTCCCTTCTACAGGCAAAATTCTGAGAAATTCGCTAAGGTTCCAGAATCTTCTATGATTCTAACCAATTAAAGTTAATTTCCTTATATGGAGATCATTGCGACTCATTGAACACGCCCTTGTACTAGAATGTTCTGTTAGTAAAATATGACCCAATTTTCTGTTCCTTTGTTAATGTTGAAACGCAATTATTTAAAATTATAACTGTCACATTTTTTATAAAATGTGATTTACATTTTCATGTAAAAATTCAATTTGATTTATTATTATATTGTCATTTTGATTTCCTTATCCACATTATTTACAATTCCTTAGTATTATTACACAATATTTATTATAATACAATTTTCAAATTATTATTTATTGATTTGTTATTATTATTTATTGTTTGGAGATGTCCCATGCTTACATGGTTTAACATATAAAATTATATTATAAAAATATCCAATCATAAAGGAACTAAGAAAAATAAACCATAGATATTATTAGTATTTTTATATATTTTTTAAAGCAAAACCATATTCACCATAATTTAAAATTTAATTTTGAAACTATCTTTATTACTTTATTTAATCCTTGAAGGAAGTCCTAGATGGTGCTGTAGGACAGAATGAATAAACTCTCAGTTCTTTTCATAGCTTGAAAATCTGGTGTGGCACGGATGCCAATTTGTATGCAAAATTTCACTTTGGTGTTTTTTTCCATTTTATTCCCTTTTTTATGGTTGAAACATACCCATCTCAATTCCAGAATGTAAGGAACACATCCATTCTGTCACTTTCCTGGTTAATGCATTTGGATGGTTTAGATCCTTAAATGGATTACAACATTTAACTGAATAAACAGCCCAACTCTTTTGTTTTTGGTTATCTATTTTGTGGTATTTAAAATGAACACTCAGTCTAAAAGTTAATAACTTTCAATAACTAATAAAAGTCTGATATTAATTTAAAAGAAAGTTTACCTCAGGTCATAATAAAAACTAAAAACAACAGTAATTCTATAATGCAAAATATATTTAAAACTTAAAACAGTATTTCCACTACTCACAAAGCACACTCCTGCTGGCAACTAACATTCTACTTGTTTGGAAAGGCAGAAATAAATCAAGTAGTGACATGAATAACTGTGAGTGTGAGTGGGGAGGACAAAGGCTAGGACTTGTTTTGTTTTGACTAACTGTTATCTTATCTCAACTAGCCACTTGACTAAAGGGACTGTACAGATATAACTTACACTTGGTAAATAACACTTGCTGGTGTGTGATTTTATTTTTGTTTTTTATTTTAAACACAGTTTAATAGATATGCCTAAATTTATATTTTTATTTTGATGCCTTTTTCATTCACACTCATACTTAATAATATGGCTGTGTATATTGATTAAATATTTGAAAATTATAGAATAAGCTTAAGCTTATTATCTAGACATTTCCCCGAAAATCGGTTGTAATGTAATACAGATTATATATTTTAAATATGATCCCATTGTTGTCCCATCATGAAAATTTGTACACAAGTAGTTTATTAGTATATAATTAATATGTAATTTTTTTGAAAAATCAAAAATGGTGTTTTTGAGATTTTCAAAAAAAGGTTTTGCGAACATTTTTGAAAAATGTTAAGTTAAGCCCAGGCATGCGTGTTATATGTCATATGAAAGCCCTTTAAAAACTGCAAACAATGACACAAATCCCAGCTCTCTATGACTAATACTTTTTGAGTTAGAGCGTTTTAAAGTATTCAAAATGGTGCAGTAAATGTGGTTTTTAAATGACAATAACTAAAAAATTATGGGCCTCAAAAATCTGAAATTTTGCATTTTTAATCTACTCTACAACAATGTACAACAAATGTACCAAAAATTATCAATTTCTAAAATACTAAGGTCCAGGTCACTGGTTGAATTCATGTGGAATGACCCTGGCTTCTTAAAAAGAACTTGGACTATATTTCTAACTAAAACTATCCTACTTACTAACACAGGCTAAATCATTCCGAAAATTATCGTTGTTTTTTTTTCTTGTTGTTTAATAAACGTGAACTAACAGGAAATCATCAAAATTTTAGCAACATCACTATACTTTCCTAATTTCATAATTAGAAAGTAAAAGTAGTACAACAAATTTAAATATAATAAAAGTTAGCATTTGAAGGTAAGTATCAACTACTTTTACGTATCAGCTGTTACCAAAGATTGTAATCTAACTACATCTATCTAACTACATTCAGTTTTGAAGTAGTATGTCATTAACCCTAGTTTTATAAAAATAACATTTACGGGGAAATATGGATAAAAACACTCCAACACTTACTATTGAGATATTATTGAGGAGTTCTTCAGGTTATGTCTTTAGTCTTTACAGACTTTCCTGCTACTGTTCTACATATTTCACATCCTCTTACAAAACCATTTTATAAGAGGTCAGCTTTTCCCTCCTCAAAAATACTGTCTTGTAATTACATTTCATTTTATCATAACTAAGTATAATTCTTAAAGTAATTTTTTTCTAGATTTCAGGTTATAATTAATTATGTGGTTGCCCACATTTCTTATCAAGAATATAAATAACTATCTAGAATACTAAAAAATAAGGTTTTAAATTATCAATAATAACCTTGTCACGTCAACCTTCTCATAAAATAAGAACTTACTCAATTCAAAGAATTTTTTTCTGTATTTATACATATTTTAATTTAACACATAAAACTAAAATAATCTTTATTATTTCCTACGTTCGATGGAATAATAAATAAACCATCTGCTCCACCATTTTCCGTCCTGCTCACACAGTGTATTTGTAATTACGACAATGCTTAGAAACAATGCCAACCATTGTAAATGGATTTCCATTATTTCCCTAAACAAAGCAATTAAACCTTTGTGATCAGAACATAAAATTAATTAATTACCTCTTTCATACTAACATAATGACCAATAAATTGTCAATGGTTCTTTATGACTAACACTATAATTTCTTTCAGCTGATTTTAAAACTCTTGAAGCAACTGACATAGCCATAGGCTATTTAAATTATGTATTAAAATATGTAACAGTAGGCCTACTCTCCATTTACAACTTTTGATGTGTCATATGCTAACTTTTTACAATATTAATTAGCCATTCTCAAGAAAGTTTTAACATCCGTACAATTTTGAAGGCATCCGGAATCTTCTATCATAGAAACATAATAATATCAACGTGTAGAAGTTAATGAAATGTGCATGTTCCCTACGAGTGAATTCAATATGGCTACCTAATTAAATATGTTACAAATTTGTCAATTTCATTGAATGTTGTTAGATTCTACTTGATTGGAAAAACAATATTATGAAGCGAAATTACCAAGATTTAGCACTTAAATCGATCGGACAATTTCTATACATATTTACCCCTATTTTTATAGTAATTTACTTAAAATGATACTTTTCATTTTCAATTTTTACAGTGTTAAGTGAATTAAACATACAAATACTCTTTTTCCTTTTCAAAGTATGGTTTGGACTAATTTAATGTTGCAAAACTGGTTTCCTTAATCAGTAAATATGGAGAGACAATGTAATATCGATTTAAGTGTGAAATCTTAGTAATTCCGGTACATAATAATGTTTTTTCGATCCAGTAGAATCTAATTAACAACGCTAGTGGTTTATATCACTCACAATTCATTATTTACTTAACAATCTATGAAATTGACAAATTTATTACATATTCAATCAGGTAGCCACATTGTGTTCACTCATAGATGCATCCGCACTTCATTAACTTCTACACGTTGATATTACTACGCTTCTAAGATAAAAGATTCCGGATGACTAGGTCTTTGAAACCCAAACCTAGTAAAAGAACTATAGGCCAAGTAAGGTATATATGTATATATAATGACCTTCTATGTTTGACCTGTAGTTCTTTAACTAGGTATGGTTAGATATCTATTTTCACAGTTCTTAATATTTCTATTAACAGTTAAAACAGAATTATTTGTGAAGAATAAAAAATATCAATAGATTTTAGTTAAAATTGATTAAATCATTGTCGAAATAAGCTCTAAATACCATTTCAGTCATTTTAAATCGCTGATTTCGAACAGAAATAATTAATTGTGTAAGATAAAAATTGGAAAGTGTCTTTAACTTTGAGTGCTGCAAGAAAATTTTCATAACTGGAAAATTCGGTAACACATCTAAAATGCACAGACTCACCCAAAAATGCCACAGGTATAAATGGTTTTTTGGAGAACTTTGTTATAAACGACACAGATTAAATTGTATACAAGATATCTTAACAAATTTAGTGTCAAAATGTTTAGTGTTACCTAGGCTACAATTATATTTGTAAATAAGTTGGATTCTATATGTAAAAAAAAAAAATTATTTATTAAAAACCAAACTTTAGATAATTTAGAAAAAAAAATTTACTTTTTTTTTTTTTTTACCTCACAAACCAAAAATATTTTATCCATGGGAAGTGTGCTATTTTCTATCTATATACTGTTTTCTATAAGTGACCAAATTTTTAATTTATTTGGTTGAAAACCAACCTCAAACAAAAAACTTTGGTAATTCTGCGCAATTACTTGGTCAACCCCAAATTTTTTCATATTTTACTACGGTCATAAGGATGTTCTCAGAAAGCAAGAAACATAAAATTTAAGGCCCGCAAGGCCATCGTACAGGTTGCCGAGCGATAAGAAGGTTCAAAGTCCACGCGATAACAGTGGCTTGCGGGAGACGCAAGGAAGGCATATAATGACAGGTTTGGCCAGGTAGCTATATATAGGCCTATATATATAGCTATCTGGCCAAACCTGTCATTATATATAATTATATAACGGTACTGTCACAACTGGCCTTCCGCGCGTCTTCCGCAAGCCACTGTTATCGCGTGGACTTTGAACCTTCTTATCGCTCGGCAGATGGCCTTGCGGGCCTTAAATTTTATGTTTTTTGCTTTCTGAGAACATCCTTATGACCGCAGTAAAATATGAAAAAAATTGGGGTTGACCAAGTAATTGCGCAGAATTACCAAAACTTTTATCTCAGAACTAACCTATCTCAACCTAACCGAGGCCTATTTTGTTTACCTGATGTACTAGGTTGATCCAAGTTTAAATCAATATCACTATCACTTTCTGGTTGTTATAACGGGTCTAGATCACTGTCATCCCCAAATAAATGTAACAAATAATCTTCAGAGGCTAAAGAGTCATCATCTGAATGACCTAAAAGTAATCTGTCTACTTCGCTACCTCTTTGATTTTCTTCCACCATTTCAAAGCAATATATTATCCAAAATACTACTTTAAACTTGTAATAACTAAAATAATAACCTTCAACATACAAATAATAAAATAACACGAACAACAAACTTCAAAAAAAAAACTGATGACTGTAGTGAGAAAATAATATTAACACACAAGGACAATATCAGTACACTTCTAACCTGCAAGTGAAAATGACAACAGCTGATTTTGTGCATCTGTGATTGTTGTCATCTGTTTAGTTAGCCAAAACAAAATTTTTTCCACCACTGAATATCACTGGATATACCACAAAGTATTTTAAAACACCGAAATACTATATAGCAGATTACAAAATAATCAATTAAACTACGAAATATGCAGTGGCGATGGATCGTCACCGTGGCATTTCTCGCACGGAAAAATGGTGACGATAGATCGTCACCGTGGCACCAAAAGGGTTAATAAGTATCAAAATGATTTAAAAAATCGCTATTTTAAAGAGGAATTATTGCAGAGAAGGTAAATGTCCAGTTGATAACACATTGTGATTTAATAGGCTATGGAAATTTTATATCGAGTTTTACATACCTCATTAGGACACAATAGGATCATCCATAAGCTGGAAAGACCATTTTCAAGTATGAAAATCTATTATTTCTGTCAAAAATAAGCAATTTAAAAGTTTGCATTCAATGATCAGAATACACGATGCGGATGAGCCTACGGTTTCAGAATTCAAGAATAGTGTGTCGTTAAAAGTGTTCTTAGCCTATAACAGATAGCCTATATGCTATATATTACTATATGCTATATATTTTCAGAATTATGTGAACTAGATCTCAGGAAGTAGGCTAAATATATAATTAGTTTCTTAACCGGTCTGTAACCTAACCTTACCAGACCTGTCTTTACTAAATATACATTAATATATATAATGACCTATTTGCTTAGCACAGATGAACATAAACATCGAGGGATGAGTCACTCAAAATATTCACAATCATTGTCATATGAATTATCGTAAACAGATGACAACCAAATAAGCCTAGAATTTCGTACTTTTAAATTGCTCATTTTAAACAGAAATAATGGATTTCCATACTTCACAAGGGTCTTCCCAGCATAACGATGTATCAATTGTTTATAATGAGGTATGTAAAACACGAATTCTAGTTATTTCTATATTTAATCACAAGGCAGTACCAACTGAACATTTGCCACAGAGATTTCACACTTAAATCTACTTAACTTCTCTCCATATTAACCATTTAAACTTTAGATCTATGTCCTAAACTGGTACCCACCAACTAACCAGACATGAATAATTTGACTACCATGGATTTAGCTCTCTATAATCTAAATATTTCAACCATGATTTCAAAGCAACAACCCCAACATGTTACTGTTTCTGAAGAACTCGAAAGTAGATCCTAGATCCAGTAAGACCTATTCAGATAAAAAATGTTTTGACACAACCCAATCTATTTCTTGACTTATGTATGCTAATTGAACCATCCATCTCCATCAGAATTGTAAGAACGTATTTATAAGAACATAGTAATGGTACTATTTATTAATCGAAATACAAATGTTTATACTTTACCACTTTACCGGCCGCCGGTTGAACAATTCGACATTTAAGCTCCAAGTTTTACCAAACTAGAACGAAAACACTACAGAAACGAGATGAGTGGGTTGGGAGGAACTATTAGTTTTATAATACATTTATCAATACTTAAAATAGAGACAATGAGAAACTTACCTAGTTACCCCGTAATACGTTTCAGAAAAAAAGCTGGGGAACTACAGACAAGTTCAAACTAATTGTGTTTTAAAACAAACAAGAACACGTCAGTACGTCATACTTCATATGACCATGAATACCAATTCACAGCCATGAATGTTTGTATATAAAAAAGTAAGACATAAATATAGATTATTGTCTGAGACAGATATAGTAGAACTTGAAACTATATTAAAACCAAGATTTGCAGAATTAAACTTTTTAAATACAGTAATTCATTTTTAATTGTTTTGTTATTCAATTATTAAATGTTTGGAAATTTGTTTCCATTCAGATGTTATGCACTAAGATCTGATTTTGAAATTAAAGTTATTAATTACGCAATGAACAGTAGAGATGTAAACATATTCGATTCACACCCCCAACATTCTCGTTATAAGACTTGCCAATCCAGAAGCATTCCATCTGGTTCTACATCTTTTTTCATGTAGTCTTGGGTTAGATTCTGTCTTACATCATTCCTAAGGACTTTCCCAATTCCCTTTAGAGCTTGGCCAGTGCAGACGTGATCGTGTTGTGCTCCGTAATTTCAACGTAGAGTGCTGTGAATGTGTTCTTGCGCTTTGTGATTTGTCCTTTCACTTGTGTTAGCATGCCGAGCCTACGGTTAAGGGGACTTATTGTTCTCTTCCCCCTTTATTACTCTCCCTCCTTTATTTAGTGTAGAGTGACAGGACACTTTCACTTTTGTTAGAACACTTTTCTAGTTTTCATAAATACACTTAGATATTCTTCTAGAGAGTAAGTACAAAAATCATGTAAATTATATTGACTAATTGTTTATTAATTTTTATACAAAAAGCTATATATTGTGTTAGTGACAGGACACTAAATTTAAATATTGTATAATTTATGTTTGTGTTTCTTATTCTTGCTTAATTATTAGATATTAGCATTTAATTAACAAGTAGTATAATGAACAATCTGGTGAAGGGAGAAAAGGGACCTTTACAGGGCCATCCTAAGGTGGGCATTCTTCAATGTCTACCCAGTCCTGATGCTCAAAAGGTCACTGCTCCTCACTAGAGGAATCTAACTGCCCAAATGATAGCTCGATGTCGGGTAGCGAAACTGACATCGACCACTATAAGATTGATAACACGGATCCGTCTGCCTCTACCAACGAACGGCCTTTTAAGGTCTTTCGAAGGAAGAGGAAGAAGGAGTCAATTTCAGACACAGACAGGTCCAGTAAGGCGACTAAGCGTGCAACGGACTCTGGAACCTTTAAGGCTCCACAGCCTTTTGCAAATGCCATAGCCTAATCAGGACGCTCCCACTGGACGTACTGGGGCATCTGTCAAGATTCCTCCCATTACGATATACGCAGACAACACCAGGCTGGCGGAAATCAACCGTCAATTTAAAGACAAGTATGACCCATATTTCTATATGGCGGTAAAGGTGAAGAATAGAGTGTGACTACAAACCTCGACCTACAAGGATTACATAAACCTATAGAGGTTCTTGGACGAACACAATGTCCCTCACCATATATATCGTCTGTCGAATGAACAGACGTACAAGGTTGTCCTTCGTGGCATTGATGAGGAGACATACTCATCTGAGGTGAAAGCTGATCTGGAGAGCCGGGGTATTGAAGTACTTAAGGTATCTCAAATGCGTGGGCACTACAACAGGAAGCCCCTCCCAATGTTTCTGGTAGAGCTGCCTTCCGATAAGATTGCCAGCTCTGTCTTAGAACTGAAGGAGGTACTCTGTATGAAGGTACGCTCAGAGGCCTATAAGCCCCCAAATACACCTACCCAGTGTTTTAGGTGCCAAAGGTTTGGCCATACGACAAGCTGTTGTAAAGCAAAGCCCAGGTGTGTAAAATGTGGGCAGGAGCATGACTCGAAAGAATGTGAAGCCTCGAGGGAAAACTTCAAGTGCGTGCTTTGTGGGAAGTCGCACAGCGCGAGCTATCGTGGATGCAAGGCCCATAAACAGGCAGCGCGGGACATTAATGCCAGGAAGGAAAAGGCGAATGTTGACTCTGCCAAGCCAACTACACACACCAGGCCCTCTGCCACCCCCGACATACAAGGCCAAATGTTTCGTATGGGCAAGCATCGATTCAGAAGGCTGCTTCAACACTCCGGCACCAGCGACAGTTCCATTGGAGACTACGGTACCCGCTGTGTCGACAGTCCCCATAGCCTCGAAGGGGAAGGCTCAGGTTTCTCTAAAGGAGAAGGTAATTCCTGTACTTAAAGAGCAGCCAAAGCCTGCACCAGGTCCCGTACCACTCCATGTGCTGAAAAGCAAGCTGAGGTGTCACAACCACAGACACCCACATCCAAAACCACTCTAGCCCAGAACAATACGACACAGCCCAAATCAGGCACATCCGACTCCAACACGGATTCATTCCAAAACTCCATTGAATCAGTCCTAAGATTGCTAAACCCAGCTTTCACCTGGGACGTATTACTTCCTGCTTTCCTACAACTCCTATTATCCCTAATGACTACCCCCAACACAACCTTTTCGTCCTTCCTGATCTCCCTCCTCAACACCAATAAATCCGTAAATAATAATGGACAATAGACTACCTGTACTTTTTTGGAACGCTCAAGCCATTAAAAACAAAAAAAATAGAATTTCTTCGCTATATGCAAAGAAATAACTATAAAATAGCTTTAATTTCAGGAACACACTTAAAGCCACACAATAAATTTACTCTTGCAAATTTTAAAATATACCGCACCGACAGAACAAACAGAGCCGGAGGTGGTACGGCTGTAATAATACATAAGCATATAAAAGATGTTGAAATTTTGTTGCCCACACTAACACGCATTGAAGCTACGGCTATCAAGCTTGAGCTCAATGGCAGCCATACTACACATTTCAGCGTATAACCCCCCGGGTAATATAGACACCCGTGATATAGATAAACTCCTGTTAACTTCTAACAAATCTGTCATCGCTATGGACTTAAATTCAAAACATACACGCTGGGGCTGCAGACATACAAACTCTAGTAAGGGAATCCTTTACCGCTACATCGAATCAAACAATGCCATTCTACTGGCTCCCACTGAACTAACACACCTTAGCACTCACAACACTGAGGACATCCTCGACTTGGCTATTGCTAAGGGCTTGACGGTATCACCGCAGCTGCACGTATATAGGGATCTGAATTCAGATCACAATCCTGTCATAATGGCGGTGGCTGGCAATCCTATTAGCAAGGAACCAAGAGAGGTGCTGAACTACCGACTTGCTGACTGGGAGATGTTCCATCAGTTAGATGATGGCTCATTACCTAACTCTGATGAGGTTCTGTCTCCTCAGGACATTGACAATGCTGTTTACAAACTAACAGCAGCCATACAGGACGCGACGAAAGCCGCAGTCCCAATTAAATGCCAGCCTCGGCATCACACGTTCATACCACTACACATACTTGCGCTCATCAAGCGTTGCAATAGGCTAAGATGGGCATTACAGCAGGGAGTAAATAGATGTACTGCACCACGTACACAACTAAACCGTCTCAAGAGACGAATTAAGACAGAACTAACTCAATTTCGAGCTGAAGGCTTCCAAGCTGAATTGGTCAGTCTAGATGTCAGTGAGAAACTTGTATGGCCACTTGTAAAACACTTTACACGTGCACCTATGTGCTATCCTCCACTAATAGGCCCTCATGGACAGGTGGGGGACCCGGATGATAAGGTAAATCTATTTGCTGACACCCTGGAACAAGCGTTTCAACCAAATACTCAGCCCTCTGACCCAGTTTTCACTGACACGGTTGAAAACAACACTTTACAATTCGCCTACTCTCCTCACAACACTCTATAAACAAAACAACCCTCACAGAAATTAAGTGGGCTATTTCACACACAAAGGTTCAGGAAAGCTCCTGGGCCAGACACTATTGGAAATACAACACTCAAAAACTTATCGGAGAAAGCGCTCAGGTTCTTTACAAACATAATTATGTAATGCAATTCTCCGCACTCAACATTTCCCTGCTGCTTGGAAAGAAGCTAAAATATTAGTTTTTCCCAAGCTAGGGAAGGACAAGCATAGGCCCAAATCCTACAGACCCATTAGTTTGGTGAATAAAATGAGCAAGGTCTTTGAGAAGATCCTGCTCATACGTATCAACAAACATATACACACAACAACATCTTGAGGCCGGAGCAATTCGATTTCAGAATCAAACACTCCACAACACTTCAACTGCTGAGAGTTGTTGAATACGCTACCAGAGGTTTCAATGATAATCAGTCGACCGGGTCAGTCTTCCTGGGCATTGAAAAGGCCTTTGATAGGGTTTGGCACAGTGGTCTCATAGATAAACTTAGGCAATACAACTTCCCAGATGGGCTGACACACCTCATTAGGTCTTACCTAACAGACCGCAAGTTCTGGGTTGATGTAGACCAAACTACATCCACACAGAGGACAATACAAGCTGGCGTGCCTCAAGGTTCGCTCATTGGGCCTGTATTGTTCAATATCTACATCAACGACATTCCAACACTTGATAACACCAATGTGGCTATATATGCTGATGACACCCCGATATCCGCACAGTCATGGCAACCATGTATGATCTACAGTCGGTTACAAACTTCACTAAACAATATAGAGCCATGGATTAGAGCCTGGAGAGTAAAGGTAAATATGTCGAAGTGCCAGGCGCTTTTGCTCTCTAAAAGAAAATCACACACCGATAATACTCCTTTACGCTTATTCAACGAAGACATACACTGGCATGGTCAGGTCAAGTACCTAGATAGGAAACTGACTTGGTCTGCCCACATATCCGACACAATTAAAAGAGCAAACATGACACTGTCATAACTATATCCATTGCTCAATAAAACAAATTCTCTTGAATTGAGAACAGCCACCACAATCTATTTATCTATACTTAGAAGCGTCATCACCTATGCAGCGCCCGTCTGGGGACATACACATGCGCAAGCTACAGATATTCCAAAACAAGGTTTAGAGAATAATCACTAAAGCACCAATGTGCACCAGAGTTAGGACCTTACATAAAGACTTAAATGTGCCGTTCATCAAACAACACATTCAACGATTATCAGCTAATCTCTACAAGGTGGCACATGCACAACCAACATCAACGCTAATCTCTTCACTAGGTACATACTGAGACAGAATGAGAAAGTCATTCGTCTCATGGTAAATTTAAAACGTTTAAATTGGCGCGCTAAACTCTGTAAAGTGGAAATGGGATAGTGCAGTGACGTCACGCGAGGTCAAGGCAAAACTTTGCTTATCCGAGCATGAAAAGCCAACCTATGGTAGTTCTAATTTTATTAAAAATCTAAAATATTAAGTTAAATAATTATTCAGTAGAATCAGTCGACTAATAATATCAACAATTAAATGTAAAAGCACCTAAAACAAAAAAGTTATTAAAGAAATTAGAAGGGCTCAAAAACCTAAAATTTGCAAAAAAGGGAGAATCGAAAATCAAAAGTAATAGAGTCATAAACAATAGGGACAAAATAATAATCAGCAATAAAAAATAAATAATAATAATAATAACAAAGGGAGAAAGGACTTTCTTGGATAGTTTTTTAAGATTTTAAAGGTGAAAGGGTAATAAACTAAATAATAATAATAATAATAACAATTGAAAAGACAATCGTAGGGAATAATAATATGTAATCAAAATAAGATTTAAAGTTTAAATGGGGGAGATATAATAATAACAAAAGGTAAAAAGTTAAAGCCCTAAAGCGATAAAAATAAATGTTAAAGGGGAAAAATAAGTAATAGATAATGTGTATTAAAGGTGTAAAAATGTAAAACAACAGAGCAGAATTGAAAATTGATAATGGGCGGGTTTTATAAACAATTAATACGACGCTCAAAATTGTCACGACTTCGAGCATCAATAACTCGAGAGCCAAGCGAGCTACGACGAAAAACTAAAAAGTTATTTCTGTCATAAGACCAGGAGAAGAACTTTTGTGCAAAAGAATTTTGAAAAAGGACTTAAATAAAAAGTTAGATTGTGAAAAAAATAGACATTCGGAAAAAGTGCTGTAACTCGAAAAATACGCGGCCGAAAACGACGAATCAAGTTGGACAAGACCCTCAAGAACGGAAAAAAGAGGAATCTGAAGAGAAATTGAAGATCAGGCCAGCCGTTCAAAAGTTACAGCAAGATGTACGAAAAAGTGTTCAAAATCACAATTTGCAAGATTTATCATGAATAGTCGCTGCAGGTAGCATGACGTCACAGATCACAAGTTCAATTTGCCTGACCAACTGTTAGCACAAAGAAAGTAAAATAATAGAAAGATCCAAATATCTATTAAAAGGGTTTTTAATAGAAAATAGTTAATAAAAGCAATACAATAGATAAAAACTAAACCTAGAACAGCTTCTAGTATAAAAGTTTCGGGAAAAAGCAGCCGAAAACTATAAAAATACAGAAGAGACATTCCTTCGCGAAAGGGAGGAAAATTGGTTACCTTTTGCGGGAACATTCCCACAAAAAGGGAGAGCCAAAATTGTCGGTTGATAGACCGATACTCTAGTCTCAGTCGCCGGACAGGAAGGACGTTTCTTTAGTCACTCTACTTATTTCGTCTAAATTCAACTTAGCAAATTTCAAGATAAATAGTTCAAGTAATAATAAAAGTAACTTATAAAATTTTTTTAACTAATTTCGAAAATCAATCTGCAAGAAGATCCATCTACATAGAAGGCTATTCAGCAGGAATACGTAATTACTACCAGCAGTCCACAACTTTAAAATATCCAGGAATTGGAGAGAAAATAGCTTGAAGACATCATAAACCAATTACAGCAAAGAACTTCACAACTTCGAGATCTTCATGTTAAGTGTGAAGGTACACTAAATCTAACGAAAATATCGTAAAAAGTAAATTCATTTAAATTGTAAATTCATTGGGGAAATTTTGAAATATTAACTTCTTTAAATTCAATTCACTCTGCTTTGGTTTAAAGTAAGGTTCAAACTTAATAAATACGACTATTTCAGTAAGGGAAAAACTATTTGTAGTCCTAGCTGGAATAGTCTAACGTTTTTTTAATTTGTATTAGTAAATAAGGAATTTATGTCAGATTAATTGTGTTATATTTTGTTGTTTGTTGTTCTATAAAATTTCAAATTGTTTTAATGTGTTTGATGATCAATAACACATAAAATTTTATTCTCAAGTGTAATTCTTTTCATTCACCACTCTGGTTTTTTTTTAACATATGTTTTTAATTTATAAATGTGCTCTGGTAAAATATAAGAAATATAAATTATTGAAGAATTATTATCAGAATTCAGGAGCCGATTTCTTCCAAAAGGCACTTCCCCAGAGAGAGAGAGAGAGAGAGAGAGAGAGAGAGAGGGTAAAATTAATAGGTAGTAAATTCAGTGAGCGATAAAATAAAATTCAGGGAATTTTCGTAGAATAAAAATTGTAAGTTATTGAGAACAGACTCATACTTGCAAAAGCCAAGCTTTGCAATATCTTTGATTAATAAAAGTGTAAAAGTGAGCAACTTGGTCTTGTCCACAATTGAACAGACACGAACTCCTGACGAGCGACGTTCTAAAGCGAGGTTAAGATTCGCAGGAAGTCAAAACGTTAGAGAGGAGCGCGGCGAATAGCCTGTCAAAGCGTTAAAGAATCGCAGCAATACGACACAACATTTGACAAACACAGACGGCCGCTGTCCATATTCGCACAACCGACCTTGATCTCTCGTTTGGGCCTATAAAGCCATGCATAGCTTACTTCATGCCTAAATTTCACCTCTTTGCTTTCTAGCTCTGTTTCAGATCAAAGGGTGCACCGCAGCGGCATGAGCCAAGCTGTCGCCACCAGAATGCAGTTGCATGCAGTCTAATCTTGCACGCTTATTTCAAGGCAGCAGAAGAAGATGTAGCTTGTAACTCCTCCAATAAATTCACTAACAAGGTATTTGTAAGGTAACTCCCATCCTTCACCTTGCACGCCACATCTACCAAACCTGGGCTCCTGCATAATCTGTCACAAGGTTTTACCTGACTGGACTCTGTCAAGTCATTTCTTTACCTCGCCCTTCGCGCGGATACATAACGTTCTGCTTTCTTCCACATTTACAATCTCGATACACCCATGGAAAGAGCTTCTCAGCTTGGTACATGGAAAATCTTTCCTGTTTCCTTGTCCCACGCGATAGGGGTACTAACAGGAAGGAAGGTGGTTTTTAGTGAGTAAGAATCTTACACTATTGGGAAGAGCGGATTTCTCCCTTTGTCTTTTGAAGATTTTCCACCTATCCTGCGAAATAAAAAAAAAAATCTTTCCTATATGAGCCTGTTGGAATGAAAGTGGCGTAAGTGCACAAATCTAAAAAATAATAAAGATAAACCTACTAAACCTAGTATCAAAATCTAGAAGGGCTGTTTTGTTTAGAATGAGGGTGAATGACTGAAGTCCCTAGTCCTAGTACTATAGTCTGCCACCAGGGGCACCAGGAGCAGCACAAATGTAGTCCATTTAACAAAATTCCTGTTGTATACAGAATGACAGTGTAGTAAGTCCACTGAGTTTTAATGTTTTGTTTTGTAGTTGTTAGAAATTCTGTGTTTATCATGGTTTGTTTTTTAACTTAATGTTAGTTTGTGTAGTGTTTAGTTTTATATCAATATTGTAGTGTTTTCTGTGAATATATTTTTAAAACAAGCATTATAAACATTTTGAAAACAAGGAAAACTTGAATGAATACGTATGAGGTTATGTTTTATTTTCACATTAAAATGGTTTTTTAAATGGTCATAAAGTTATTAAAAAAGGGTTATTATGACTCTCAGTCTCAGTAATGAACTTTTAAGTGAGTCTTCTTCTTCTCTATTTCCGATGATACTGACAGAGACCCAGACTATACACTGGATGAAGATGATAGGCCTAGGACTAGGGGTAATGTTTTGGAAGGAATCTCATGCCGCAGTACAAGTCTTGTGTCCTACACATCTTCGGACTCAGAATCTGAATGTGAATCCTTAACAGGTACATCATCAATTATTGGTCCTATTAACAAATTTAAAACTCGAAAGCAAACCAGAAATCCACATCAACATAAGCAAGCCATTGCAAAAAAATGCAGAAATTCTGGGAAACAATATGTCTCTAATAAAGAAGAGATTTGTGAGACAAAGGTTTTTTAAAATATTCCATGCAAATGTAGAATGAAATGCCACAACAAAGTATCAAGTGACGAGAGAAAATCGATGTTTTGATTTGTTTTGGAGCATAGGCGATTTTGGTAAACACAATTCTTTTATTTGTCGTTTAGTTCAAAAACACGAAGTTAAAAGGAGGTGGCCAAGGAAGGGAGAGGGTTCTGTTAGAAAAGGCTCTAATAAATACTTCGTTAAAACTGAAAATGTATCTTATCAAGTGTGTCAAAAATTGTTTTGAGCACATTCGTTCTGTCCGAGGGAAGAATTCAAAGAGCTTTAAGTAAAATTAATGATGGTAAGTTGTCACCAGGTGAAGACCTGAGATGGGTTAAAGGCTGTATTACTAAAAAAAATATTGGAGGAAGATATAAAGTATATTATGGAGCATATAAATTATTTCCCTTCGTACCAGAGTCATTACACTCGAAAACACAACGAAAATAGAAGATATCTTTTTGAGTCATTTAATATAAGAAAGATGTATCTGTTATACAAGAAAAATGTTTAGCTGAAGGGGAACCAGCACAGATTCAGTTTACATTTTTACCTTCCCAAAAAGGACACATGCAAGAAGTGTGACATTTTGAATATTAAAATTAGCAATCCTGATCTCAGTGAACAGGAAAAGTCAACTCTTCAAAATGACTATGAACTTCATTTAAGGAAAGTGGAGCTAGCAAGAGACAGTTGAAAAAGGATACCGAGTTTGTTCAAAACAATCCTGAGAGCTATGTGTGCAATGTGGATTTGCAGAAGGCATTGCCTTGTCTAGTTTTAACTGTATCAGACGCGTATTACAAACGGAATTTATATTGTTACACTAATCTTGGTGTGCACAATCTAGAAAAAGGTACAAGTTATTTCAATGTATGGGATGAAACCAAAGCTTCCTGAGGAGCGAAGGAGGTATCTTCATGCATTTTAAAACACTTAAAGATTCATGTAGATGGAAAAAAAAAAAAATGTTACCATCTGTAGTGACACCTGCACCTGACAAAGCCGGAACATAAAAATGACCTAAACTTTAATGAAATTTGTCCAAAGCAATGAGACATGCATTGAGGTAATTGATCGAATGTTTTTAGTATCCGGGCACTCTTATTTACCTAATGGTTAGGACTTTGGGTCTGTAGAGCAAGCAGCTAAAGGCAAAGTAATCTATTTGTCAACACATGGTATGACATTATGACCTCTTGTCGAAGGAAGAAAAAGTTCATAGTTTCAGAAATGAACAGTGAAGAATTTTAATCAACTACTAATTGGAAAAAACTGTAACAAGAAGAAAACGAAATGTTTCAACGGGCCAGTTAACTGGATAAAGATGCAATGGATCAGAGTAGAGAAAAATTGTTCTTTTAATATAAAGTATAAGGAAACTTTACAAGAGAGTTCCCTTTGAAACTTTTGATGTTACTCCAAGCAAAAGGACTGGTAGACCACCAGCATCTTTGCAGTGTTTACCTTTAGAAATGCTATACACAAGCAAGAGACCAGTAAGTGAAATGAAGAAAAAAGACATGTTAGATCTTTTGTCTTTTATTCCACCAGTGTACCATAGTTTTTTTGACAACTTGACAGTAAGTCAAAATCAAAATGACATTGGTCCATTGAATTTGTAGAATCAGAAGTAGACGAACTATAAGAACAAACCAGGGTTAACTAACACAAGTTGTTCATATTAAACAATCAATTTAAATTTTATTATATAAAAAAAATACAAACAAACGATCAAGAATTAGAAACAAAATATAAGTTAAATATTAATCGAAATACAATAGTCTGATAAGAGCAGGAGTGAAAAATTATATTATCTTTTCTTTATATAAAAACAATTTCAGGGTAGGTTAACATGCCGACCTTATCCAGTCTCCTGATCGTATTTATTGAAATTCTCAACCAATATTAGATTAAATTTTGATTATGAAAAAAAAAATTGAAAATTTTGTTTTGGAATTTCGGAAGTTCGAAACATTTTGAGTAGATCTCACCAATTTGTTGAATTATTGTCCTGGTATTCTTATCACTTATATTTTCTCTCGTCAAGCACAAACAAAAAAAAATATACTTTTCTTCACATTTCACAATTAAAAAAGTCAAATTTTGTAGTCCGTCGCTGTACGCGTCTATCGTCATCGATGTTCAAACTAGACTGTCCAAAGGACGCTTTCTTCTAGCTTAGCTTCTGTTCCAAAATTTTAGAAGATGGCGTATGGGCGGTATGGGGGTTCACTTATCTTAATACAAGGTATGAAACGAATTATTCGTTGTCATAATTTTAATATGTTTTTTCTATAACCCGAAAGATATATAAAGTTTTTTATGTTATAATATTTTTTATTTTTATTTTGTACGATCTCGTAATATAATTATTTCTCTATATTCCTTATAACTAAAATCTTATTTCTAAAATTTTTACATTAAATACTTTAAAATACGTTTGAAAAATCTACATCTTTTGTCCTAGCAAATAAGATCGCGTTATCTTCCGTGACGTCTTTCGCTCCGCCTCGGTTGTTTGACATATTGGTAAGCGTTTCCTTTCGTCTTCCCGGTCGGCTCTCTTCACAATATTACATTTCGTTATATTTGTAAATATTATTCGTTTTTATAATTTTGTAAAATTATGGAATGTTGCAGTATTTAGTATTACTGTAGTTATTTTTATGAAGAAAATTTTTTTAATTGTACTATGGAGGGTTATTAACCATACCTAACTACCTAACAACTATTGAGAATGACAGTGGCGAAAGTCACACTAATATATTTTTTAAAAATAAAAACAGACTTCTGATGACTATTATTACATCATCAAAAAATTAAAAATATAAATACTAAGGTCTTAAATTAAGTAAAACAATCCACCTTAATACATTGATTTTTTTACAATGTGAAACACAAAAACCTCGATATCTCAAAACTGTATACATGTAACCTGAACTTAAGCCACTTTCATTCCAACCGGCTCATATGTTCTCTCTTTACCAACACTTGTTCTCTTTCGACCTTAACGCTATTAAAGTAGTCGGGCCTAGGAGTCTTTACTTTATCTTTATATTCTTTTCTTCCTCTTTCCTTATATAGCAATTATAACAGAGTGGTTTTTGCCATTAAACAACATTATTAAGAAAGCATCACTAGTCAACAGATTAATTTTAATAGAGATGTGCGTTTTTAACAAATCAGGGAAAATATAATTAATTATATGAATACTTTGGAGCTATTATTGTAGCTTCAGGGATAACATACCTAGTTAATAGGATAACTACAGTTACCCTATTATTATTATTTTTTAATGAAAAGATGGTATGATTAAAAGTATGTTACTTTTTCGGTGTAGTATAATAAAAAGTATCGTATGTAACTCGCCCGGTTGGTTTTTCTGTGCTTCGCTTGCATAAAAATCCTGCATTCGGCTGTGCTTCGCGTGGGAACTATCGTGCTCGCACGAAAAACCCCTATTTACTGGGCTTGTAACATAGTATACTAGTATTTGCTTATTTTTATGAGGAGATTGTTATATAAAAATTGACGGAAAAGGAATACAGTTCTCTTTGGATGTTGTAAGCCAAGTCAGTCGTCTATTTCACTTCTGCTTTTTAATTCTCCCTCTACCAAACATTTTATCTGTCCTGTCCAGTTCTTTTGGTGATTGAAGGTCAGTATTACATTTTTGAAATTAAAGAAAAACTGTGATTTTATCCAACCAAATTATTAATTGAATTAGGTAAATTTTATATCATACAGATTGTTGGCCTTTTTTATTTATATGCATGGCATCTAACCTAAATATTTCTCCATTATATCATTTAGGGTTATTAATTCTGCCAAGCTTTTGGTTGTAAGTGTTCTATTGTAAATGCCTTTTTTAAATAGTAATAAGTACATTTTTTCGTGTTTGGATAATTTTGTAGGTGATTTAAATTTACTAAAAAATAGTTGGTGAAAATTGATGGATGGGTTAGGAGATGGTTTTTAACTCTCCAAATGTGGACCCTTTTAACATACAGTGGAACTACTTTTACCTAATTTTCAAGGTTTTATTTACAATTATTAAATGTGCAAAAATGGCAGGGAAAAAAAACATATTATATATCATTTGGTGGTAAATATTTATTGATGTTATCCAAGTAATATTAGTGGGGAACCTCGGCAATTCCTTTTCAAACTAGCATTTTTTTTATCATTTCGGTACTTTTTTCCAACATAGCTCACTTTTTATCTTTCACAATTCATTATTTCTGCCCAAAAACACTGATTTTTAATGACAATTGGCATTTTGATGTTATTTCGAAAACTATTTTATCAATTTTAAATAAAATCTATCGATGTTTTTGTTTTTTTCTTCATCTGGGAAACTAGTTCTGATTTAAGAACTGTCAAACTATTAGAAAATGACAAACCAGGTCTGGGAAGGTAACTATATAATATGGTTATCTAACCAGACCTAGTTAAAGAACTACAGGTCAAGGAAGGTCATTAGGTAATTATTTACTGTAATTACGACCAGCCTTTTTGGCGATTTTTTAAAACTCATCTTCTACATATCTTATTTATTAATAATAAAATAAGTTTTTAATGCAGAGCTAACTTTTTCGCAGAAAAAAAACATAATTTTAACTTTTTTAGGGTCAGACTCATTAAGTAAATTACGCGTTAAAATAGGTTTATACACGAATTTTTACCTTACAGGTTGAAGTATGGAGGTTATATATAAAGCTACCTTACCTGACCTACGCGAAAATTTGAAAAAAATAAGAAATTGTGCTTGCGTTCCTAAATGGTCACCCAATTTCGATGATTGTTAATAAATAATGAGTAGTGAACGATACAAAACCACTTGTTTTGGAAAGAAGTATCAAATTAATTGAAAAATCGCTATTTAGAAGACGAATAGCCGAGATTTCACACTAAAATCGATTGGACAACATCAATGCGTATTTACCAAAAAATTTTAATTCCAAATAGGCCTACACAACATAGAAAAGTTCAAAACATATTTTTGCATTGCAGCACTAATTTTTAATTATTATCAAAGAGCGTTACAGGTGTTTTTGGTGATTTTTTTTTCATCAAATATGAGGTATACTTACTTCATTTCTTAATAATAAAATAAGTTTTCAATGCAGAGTTAACTTTTTCACCAAAAAATTACAATTTTAGAACTATAATAAAAATATATACCTATACAAATAAATATATTTATACCCACTTGGACAAACCTGCTCTTAGTCATAGTAATGTGTAATGCACATGTATCAAACCCACACGCTATTCCAATTCCTATGAATGGAAGCAATGTCATTACCCTGTAATCTATAAATGTGTTGGGTAATTCTGTGCAATTACTTGGTCAACTCCAAACTTTTTCATATTTTACTACGGTCATAAGGATGTTCTCAGAAAGCAAGAAACATATAATTCAAGGCCCGCAAGGCCATCGTACAGAGCGATAAAAAGGTTCAAAGTTCATGCGATAACAGTGGCTTGCGGGAGACGCGCGGATGTCCAGTTGTGACAGTACCGTTATATAATTATATATAATGACAGGTTTGGCCAGGTAGCTATATATATAGCTACCTGACCAAACCTGTCATTATAGGCCTTCAAACCTGTCATTATAGGCCTTCCGCACGTCTCCCGCAAGCCACTGTTATCGCGTGGACTTTGAACCTTCTTATCGCTTGGCAACCTGTACGATGTCCTTGCGGGCCTTGAATTATATGTTTCTTGCTTTCTGAGAACATCCTTATGACCGTAGTAAAATATGAAAAAGTTTGGGGTTGACCAAGTAATTTCACAGAATTACCTTGTGTTGATTTCGTAGTTTTGAAATAGTGATTTTTTCGGACATAAAGATAGCTACATGTTAAAAATTTATTTTATTTTTAAGAAATTAGGTATGTAGAATATGAATTTTTTTTTTAAATCGCCAAAAATGCCTGTAACACTCTTTGTATTCTAGTTTTTATATATTTTCTATAGGGTTTTATTATACATTTTTTATATTAATTCTTATAGCCTAAGTATAAGTTATTATATACAATTTTTTTAGAAAAATATAAAGAATGAAGAAAGTAGTTAATCCGTATCAACTCAATACAATTTTAATACACTTTTCACCTTACCATCTCAGATTTCAATATAATCTGGCACATATGTATCCTTTATATACCGGTAGTCTAAGAAAAAAATATCAAATTTCATCTTTATTGCCTATATCAATCAGTTTAGAAAATATGACTTAACCCTTTTAGTGCCAACGTCCGTATATACGGACGTTTTGAAAACTTCCGAAGAATGCCAACGTCCGTATATACGGACTTCACGGTAACGGACAAAGGATGCCAACGTCTGTATATACGGACGTTCAGGAAAAAATATCTATTGGGGTTATTTTTTATGTACTGTATTACAATTTTGTTGTTATGGAAACAAAGAGTAAGAACTGAAGAATACGAAAAACATATTTTTTGTTATAGTAGTATCTTTCTAATAACCAGCTGTTGACTCATAATACAGCTGTTGACTCATAATACAGCTGTTGACAAATAACTCTATAGTTATTGCGTCGTAGTAATGTCAACAGCTGATCGTTTTCGTGCAGCAAATTGTTTTGTTTTGATGGTGAGTGAATTGTTTGTTGATTGTTTTGGTGAGGTTAGAAAGATTATTTTTAATTCTAATTATAAAAGTAAAATCAAATATGAAGCGATCGCCATCTCCGCTAAGTGAGAATACAGTTCAGCACGTGTTACTAGACGACGAGTTGAGTGGTGGTTTTCTATGTGATGAATCTGATGGAATATTATTATAAAGTAATAATAATAATCCTTATATTATTATTATTAGTTTTTCTTATAAAGTAATTTTATTTTTGTGTGTAAAACTCACGAGTAATATTAGTACAGTAACTATATTATGAATTTGTATTATAGTAGTATATAAAGTTAGGCCTACATAAAAACAACACAAAAGCAAAAAATAAAGAAAAACTTTTGCTTTTAAGCAAATGTTTGATGCTTATGGTATACAAAATACTCAAAAGGTTAAAGTTTTTAGCTTAAAATCAGCTCTAAATACAAGATTAAAAAATTTTCTAAAAACCAAAATGGTGGCTGGCATTTTGACCGATGGAGTTGCTTTTTTCAATTGATTAGAAACCATGTACTTCCAACATTCATAATGTATTACTCTCAACATTGCCAATGTAATTAAGTGAAAGTCAAACTTAGTAAAAACTTTAAATTAAAACGATATATTTAAAGCTTTTTCATGTTAGTAGTGTACAGGAATAAAATTTTCAGTGCTTTCCTAAATAGCGTAGTCTTTTCTTTTTTTCATGACCACAGTAGGATACGCACGGGTATTCAACGAACACTTAAAAAGAATACAATTACTTTAAAAAGACTGAAAATACCAACCATAAAAATCTAATGGTGTCTGTCTGTGTGTGTGTGTTACTCAATCACATAAAAACTACTAGACCCATTGAGCTGAAATTGTACATGGACATTCTTAGGGTCCCTGGTTAACACGTAGGTCTATTTTTGTTTAGAAATTCCATCAGGGCACCGCCCCACTGGCCTTGAAAACTCCCTTAACACTCAATTATCTATACGTTAACCCTGTACGAAGGACGGGTACTCTGCTAGTATATATATATATATATATATATATATATATATATATATATATTTAACATATTATATATATTTTGACAGAATAACAATATATATTTAATATAATATACAAAATTTCAGACAGAATATACTTTTCTGTCAAAACTATGACATATTTTAATATATCCTTTAATGATAGCCAATCTAGGATTTTAATCCATTATTGTATAGGTTAGTTTCAAGCTTAAGGCTGTAAACTTTGTGACAACATTAATACTAGTGGACATTTGACAAGACAAATACACAGGGAAGAAGTAAAGGAACATACTCTAACAACGAACATTGGTCTTCTATTTTTAAAGTTTACCCTTTATGGATTTAAATGTATGCATGGCGCCAGATATAAGTAAAAAATGTGTATTTAGTTGTTATTGTACTTTCTGCTTTTCTGAAATTGTGAGCTCTGTTATATGACTAATGGGTTAGTTAGTTTGGATTATTGTGGTTTATTTTTACCTAAAAATAAATTAATATAACCTAACTGCAGGAGACATCAATAATTTAAAAAAATTGGGTGAGCTTAGGACCACACGCTGGAAGTGATAACTTCTTTGACTGATCTACATTCCCAAATAAATTTGAACATAATAGGAGAATAAGATACAATATTTTTTTTTACAACGAATATTCCATTTGTGTTAATTTTATTTTTTGACAAATAAGTAAGTATTTATTAAAAAAACAGTTATTGTACGTATGTACATCTTTATAATATAATACTCATTCTTCTCTTATGTAAATTATGTTTGTATTAAAATTATTCAAATTAACAATTATCCCCATCATTGGTTACTTCCTCAATCACCATATCCTCATTTTCATCATTTTCTCGCATGTTATTTTCATTAGTTTCATTACTATTTCTATCAAATTCTAGGAAAGAAACAATCAGCTTATGATAACTAAAGTAACTAATAAAAATTTTTGATCGGAAATTCTTCAAAAATCTCGTAAATACAGCATCAATCATTGTTCCTTACCTCGTTGTGCTCTGATTTCTATCATTGGACATGTTTAAGCCTAGCTTTTGTTTGAGAAAATCGATCAGTGGTTGTGTCTTTTCGTCGACAAAATTAATATTGAAATCGCCACTGATTATCATTAGAATTTCATGAAAGTTTTCTCCAAACAACGCAGAACCGTTTTTAGTATATATTAATAAATTTTGAAGAAAAAATTTAATGATCTCCTGAATAGTTTTGCCTGGAGAAATATAAACAGCAATAATTATGATAACCTGTCCAGTTTCTGTTACACATCTACTTAAACAAATTTCTCCGATTTTCGACTGGAACACTCCAAGGCCAGCTGATTTGTTTCAATGAATAACCATATGTGAGGTTACTACATTCGCATTATCACCTTCATTATGATAAATTGTTACTCCACCGGCAGAAACCCCAGGTCGTATATACTTTGTAACGCAATAGAAATCCGGAATATCTATGATCTCTCCATCTTTCATATGTGTTTCTGAAAGAATAAATACATTTGATTTTTTCAAAATACTGTCATTGAGATCGAGTGCGTGTACAATGATGCTTTGACAATTGATTGAAAAAAAAAAATTCCTGTTTTGTTGCCAATAAAGTCAGACAACTTCACTAATGGTTGTAAGTTTTCCCCCTGAGCTCCCCCCACTTGTGCTCTACAAGACCGAGAGAGAGAGAGAGAGAGAGACAGAGACAGACCAGACCAGAAGCACCGTCGCTCGTATAGATGATTATATATATATAGATATAGATATATGTCAGAATTATAGGGTACGGTACGTTGTGTGACGCGAGTTTACACTTTTCCCCCTCATGCCAAAAGTGCCCAACAGGCCAAAAGAAGTTATCACTTCAAAAATAGTTTCACGATTGTTTGAAATTGTGATAGGTTAGGTTATATTGATTTTGTTCTTATAAGGTATTAAATATAATGTAACCTACTATAGTTACAGATTATTATACATAATAAAGGGTGATTAATATGGAGTCTAAAATTCTCTTCAAACAATATGTACAAATTTTATGATTGTTATGTTTAGATAAAATGGCAGAGGAGCATGGAATAGATGAAGCCAAATTTACAGGAATAAACAAATATTTTAATGGTGTTACAAACACAGGAAGAGCTAATGTAAGTCTTTCAAAGATGTTTCTTCTAAACAATATAAACTATCAATTCTTTAAACAAATCAGTGAACTAATATTTTTAAAGATAACTTAGTTTTTTTTTTTTTTTTACTTCTATATTTTATATACTCTACCCCAGTGGTTCCCAAACTGGGGGGCGTGGAGAAAGTCCAGGGGGGGCGTGACACCCAAATGAAATAAATAAAAAAAAGTACAAAAATAATTTCCTCAGATTTTTGAAATAAAGTCTTTCTAAGTTTTCAAAATTGTTTTTGTAATACTTGTTTTAATTTTCACCATACGTACAATTATTGAATCTTTCCATTCTGCGTTACCGCATTCAACAGTCATCGAAAAATCTACCTACTCACCGTATCAAGTAGGCACATACTTGTACAAGTAGGAGTTGGTATGTACGGCACCGTGGAAATAGGGTATTGCAAAATGGAAAGCTGATATGTGTAGGGGGGCGTGGGGGGTCTCCAAATAACCAGAGGGGGGCGTGGTACAAAAAAGTTTGGGAACCCCTGCTCTAACCTATCTTGTAGTTTCCAACTATTCCACAGCATAAATATTGTAAAATAAATCCTGTGAATAATTTTAAGCCCTTCAATCAATGGGCTTTTATAACAAACCATAATCACAATAATTATCTTTTCTTATTAATGAGTTTTCAATTAAAAATCTTAAATTGATTTATTGACAATATTAATAAAGTTGTGTAATTGTTCCAATTATTCTTTGGAATTCGATTGAAGAAATTTACAAATTAAATGTAGGATTTAAAAGAACTTTTATGAAATAATTATTTACACTTACTCTTAAATTTTCAACATTTTGTTATCACTATCTGCAATAAGCAAAAAATACATCAAATTTAGTAGTAAATTATACTTCTTTACTAATTTAAGCCATAATAATCATAGCACAGTATAATATTTTAATTTATTTTTTCAACAAAACAATTATTTTGGAAGTCACAACACAAAATAGAATAAAAGTATGGGTTATTCTGAATACTTTGAAGTTATTCAAACTTATTTTATACTCTGAGAAATAATGAAACACTATTTTATGAATTAGTAGTTATAAATAAATAACTATTTACACCAGATTACAATGTTGAATTTGAACCTTTATTCAATACTTTACAATTCTTCTGTTGCTATTTCTGTTAAAAGTTATACAAATTTTAAAAGTTTATATTTATCTTGTGTTTATATATTATGAAATTTTAGGTGATATTACTCCTCCTCTTTCTCTTCTCCCATCTCTCTTCCCCCCCCCCCTCTCTCTCTCTATATATATATATATATATATATATATATATATATATATTTTTTTAAATATTTTATCGCATGAATTTTAAAGTCTCAAGAAGTTTCCTTATTCTAAAATCACAAGTGTTTTACTGTCTATGTATATTTTCAAAAAAATTAAGTTAATCAGTTTAAATAGTTTGATTAAAATAAAATTCAGTTTTGATTAAAAAGAATGATTCTATGTCTATGTTGCAAGATGATATGGTTATAATTCCAATTTTATTTCAGTATAATATATTGAAAGTTTACCTTGCCTTGAGTGGAATAAAGCACTGTTCTCCCTACTCCCATAGATTTAAAAATAAGTAGGTTTTTACAAATTATATCTGTTCAACAAACTAATCATAAAGTATCGGCAAGACTTCTTTCGGAAATGCAACAGAGTTAAAACAATGGAAGATGTCTTTTTAAGACTACTAATCTCATCATATCTGCTTATTTCGAGCTTACGAAAATTACCACCGAAGACATTAAAATCGTTATCTCCTGATACATTACACTTATACTACCACAAGAAGGTACTGAGATACACTCCTCTTCTGAGGAATCTACAGATATTATGACACATATGTATCGGAACTTGATTAGTGTGTTTTGCTTTGTTGTAAATAGTTTCAGGTACTCTGTTCTATCGATGAATAAAATTGAATTGTTTAATTTGTAATAAAAAATATGCATCTATTATTTACTTCCTAATCTTGTAGTTCTATTCCTATCTTCATACTTCATTTTTTTTTTTTTTTTAATTTTTTATGTGTAGTCTTCTATATTAGATCCATTATTTTGATCACTTACATTTTGTGAAATTTTAATATTAAAAATGTAATTAGCAAGCCAAAAATCCCTTAAAACAATGTTTTATGAAAATTGAAATGATTTCAGACCTTATTTAATTAAAAAAATTGTTTTTATTTAATTTTAACATGGAAATCATAATTAGCTAGCCAAAAAACCACTGTATACAAAGTTTTATGAAAACTGAAACATTCTTAGAGGTTTTTATGTATATTTTTAAATAAATGTATTCCAGGAATTTTTGGATCACACCTAATATATAATTAATAAATGGTTTACATTTAGGATACATTAAGTAAGGTAATCCTTAAGTATACAAATCAATCCTAGTAACTTAACAAAAGACTATAATACTACATAGTGTAACAACACCCATTACTCAAGGTGGAAGATGGTGACTGGCATACAACCAAAATACATGGTAAATTCTTAATGGTTAGATGTTTAGAATTGTTGCCACCAATTTTTTTTCCAACTATATTACCTTTATAGATAAATTAAAAAAAAAAAACTTATTTCAACAAAATTCTATATAAAATGTGTTTTTTGTTTTGTTGTTTTTTGTTTTTCAGAAATACTATACTTTTTGTTGAATATATTATTACTAATGGTGATATTTTCAGCCGACAACCCATATTTGTAATTTAATTAATAGGCATCAATGTGGTGTTACAGCATTTACATAGGTGATACGTAACTTTTTATATCCCAGTATTGGGTACAGTCTAGCTGACATACTCAAATAATAGACTGATGAACAATAACAAAATGTATAAAACCCATGTATAGTTTAAGTTTTAAAAGTGTTTTTGTACTGACTATAATAGTAATGAACACTATAACATGATTTCAGGTAGCAAAGGTGACGTATGGAGTAATAGCCTTGATTGGATTTTACTTTTATGTTAAACCATCTAAAAAGAAGTAATTGTCAGCTAACCAAAACTTAATTGTGACTTTATCTTAGGCTTATTGTATGTAGTATATTATGAAATAAACCAATGTAAAATACTGAGTAGTACATATTGTTTTCATGTGATATAATACCCAGGGTCAAATTTACATCTAGGCTAAATGAAGCATTTGGCTAGGGAAGGGTTGTGATGGAGAAATAACATACCTCCTTGCAGCATATTGTTAAAATCTGGCCCTAATAGTGCTTGGACTATACTCGAGAAAGAGGTCTAAATACAAAGGGAATTAAATGGTAGGACTATTGAATCTCACTAGTAAACATGTTTAGTATTTTAATTATAAACAGAAAATGTTTTCTTAATACCAATCAAAATATTTTCTAAAGAAACTTAATTAATATAGTTATCAAAGTTATATTGACTATATTTTGAAAGCTAGTTAGTTATCTGTATGTTACTTTCCTACATATATTGAGTATAGAGAAAATTTTGTGGTTTTGAGTTTTTAGTAGATATATCTGTTTTGAGATCCCCAAGTCCAAAAAGTGTTTTTTTATTGATCTTTGCCGTCCTTTACATCCCAAACGCTTTAAACAATTAAATAAAATTTGGTTTGTCAAGTATATTTGGGCCAATACCCTCAGGAGTATTTTATTTCTTGATAACTCAAAATTGACAAATAATCATTTTGATCAAATTTTTCTCAAGTGTAGCTTCTAAAAACAAACAAAACGTTGGTCTCTATTTTTCCAAACAAAAAATGGTAGTTTAGTGGTAAAAAACCAAAAAATTGGACATTAACATAAAAATGTAATTTAGGCTAATTAAATATGTTCCACCAATTTCATTCAAATTTTATTTAGGGTGTAGATTAATGACCCAAATTTGTGTGCAATATGCAAGTCAAAAATATTATGGTTCAGGAAAAATTTGTAAAAATAAAACTTGACTGCCGTCATTAATATCTTGGATATAATTTATATGTACATAACAAATATGATTTAGTCTGAGCACACGTTTGTGACAGAAAAAAAGCAAATGTAGAGCTACTTAAATATTTGTTAAGACTGTTTCCATTAGTTTCTTTTTCACTGACGGTTTTGGTGACCGTTGGTTTTGGAGATAAGCGAGTGAAAATGTTTGTTCAATGTTTTTGCTCTGTTTATTATATAAGAGAAGAATCACAATATATTTCACATAAATAATACAGTGTGTGCCACGTAAAGGTGTATGCTTTTGATTTTCTATTAATTGCTTATTCCTCAACCGATTCTTTTGAAACTTTACATACTAAAGTTACCATAAATTTTGTGTGAAAATTTTTAACACACTGAAGTTTTATAGAAACAAAATTTTGACAATACAAAACAGCCGTTGAAATGAAGTACCGCTTTGTTACGTTTGGAAAAGCTTTTATAGCCACAAACGTAATTTGATACAAACACAAAATTTTCTTTTAAAATAAACTAAAAAGTAATTATTTGTTTAAAAACCAATCATGTAGTAAAAATTTTATGTATTTCAACCTGAAAACAATCCATAGCGACACATTGATAGCAATGCTTAACAAATGACTCGTACACCCTTTTAAAGTAATTATTTGGAATCCGAAGAAATTCCTCTTCAATAACACTCTTTAAATCCTCATCATTGTTAAAACTATGGGTGTTCACTTATTCCTTTAGTTAGCCCCATAAGAAACAAAACCAGTATGTTGAAATTCACACAATATTTTTTGTAACTTTATTAAAAGTATGTATAGTTTCAAAAGAATCAGTTGAGGGATAAGCAATTAATAGAAAATCAAAAGCATACACCTCTTCATGGGACACACTGTACATATGTTTGTCACAAACCTGTTATAATGTAAACAAAAAAAAAAAAAATTGTATAAATTATTATTTTACCTAAAGAAAATTTTTAGCAGCTGGAATAACATCTTTTTTCAGAACAAATTGTCCTAGAATATATTGTAAAGATAGAAAAAGATGAACACAATATGTACAATTTTTTGTTGGAAAAGAATACGTTCATAATTAACAAGAAAAAATGAAATATAAATATACTTATCATAAGCCCAGTTTTTTCCGACCAGTATAAAAAATATGTACCCTTGATTGTTATGTTATGAAATATAACCAACCTAAAAGATCACACTTCCTCTGAGAAAAGGCTCAAATTATTATATTTTTATATAAATCATGCCTTGGTGTCAAAATAAAAAACTAATATAAAGATATTATAAAGAAAATTAAAAAATAAAACAATGCTCAATTTATCAACTTTAAAGTTTCAAAATCAAATTAAATAAACAAATTGATGACATTTAAACACTTGCAATACAATATGTATTCTCAATAAATTACAAGCTATTTATTTCTTTACAAATTTAAATTTACTATTTATTTAATTATGGTTCTTAATCTCGGATTTTCTCGTTTCTTGGCATTTCTTAATTAACTATGTACTGTATATAAATTTACTCCTAAATCCTTACAACTGAACATGAAATAATAAACTATAATATCTTCGATCTAAAAAGCTATTTTACTTTCATTTGAAATGATTTTTTGGATACATACATTAGGTTTGTTTACACTAGGGTATATGTGTTTTTACTTTTTTAAGTGCTATTTCATACATAAATGGCGAATTTGTGTTTACAAGTCTTTTTAAGTGAAAATTTAGTGTGTTGGTGATGTGTATTTAACTTCAGTGTTCATTATTGTTTATATTGACTATTTTACTTATTTATATCATATTAAATTTCCTAACCTAACCCTTATTTACTACCCAACATTTTCGAACCATTACAACTATAGTTGATTAATCTACTCGTAAAGTTTATGGATTTTGATATCGGTCGCACAAATTATGTCCTAAATCTTGTAATTTTCAAAATTAGAGGACAATTGAAATAATATAATATTGTTAAAAATAAATGTTCGATCATGTAAAGAATTAAAATTGTTCTTACTTTAGTATTACTGCA
Organism: Aphrophora alni; assembly: GCA_963513935.1. Classification (NCBI taxonomy): domain Eukaryota; kingdom Metazoa; phylum Arthropoda; class Insecta; order Hemiptera; family Aphrophoridae; genus Aphrophora; species Aphrophora alni. The sequence continues at coordinate 48,271,832 of OY740769.1, forward strand.
TGCCTCTCAGCTGGAGTAATTAACTTGAGCAATCTGTAGCTGAATAATTGATTTTATTTTTTATTCCATTGAAAATATAATCGAAAGTATCCGGTCTCATTCTGTAATATTCTTAAAAATTAAGTTCATAGGATCGCAATTCCTCATACAAATTATGAAATTCTCCATAAATGATGCGATTTTTATAAATAGAATTAATACAATTCCTTTTTCTATACATTTTGTATGGTAAGTAACTATTTTCACATAGAAATAATTTATATTAAGACATTGCTTTTTCACTCCGTATTGCAAAATACTCTGTCTACAACTGAAATACTCTTTCCGCATCAGATTTTCCATCCGAAATACTGTTGGTTTTTGAGTGTGTATGTTACACGTACCAGGACTTATGGGAGCAACTTGTGTCCCCACCATCTGCCATCTTGTTTTCGCTAGTATAAAATGCACCCACTTGCGAATTCACCATTTTGTTTTTGTATGTACAGACCTGTCTTTGCTTCCCCCTCTCTATTTTCGGTGGATTAATCCAGCAACAGTGAGGCGGTAACGAGTAGCGATAATTTTGAGGTTACATGAACTAGTGTCTTCGAGAAATAAATAGTGTTGGAGAAAATGTAAACACATCATTTGAACAATGTAAGTAAGGAGTGCCATTGCAGCGGAGCTCCACAAGCCTGTGTGAAGAAATTTCAAAACACAACATGTCACGTTGAAAGGTGTGAATGACCTTTATCAAGCCGATCTGGTGGAAATGATTCTGTATGCTAAGGAAAATCAAGGTTACAAATATATACTGACTATGATAAATTGTATGACAAAACTAGCGATTAGAAACTATACTGAAGAAACACTGGTTGAATAATTTCCACACTGATAAGGGGAAGGAGTTTTTCAATACGCACATGAATAAATTAATGAAAAAATACAATACAAATAATTACGCCACTTTTTCGGACAAGAAAGCGTTGATAGTTGAAAGACTAAACCATATTTTAATAAATCTATGTGGCTTGAATTTACAGCACGCGGTAGTTACAAGTGGTTGGAGCTGCTGAAAAGGGTAATAAAGGACAATAACACCATGCACAGCACTATTGGCATGAAACCCGGACAAGTTTTGAAAAAGCATGAGAAAATGTTATTGGTAAAGAACATGTAAAACTACAAAATCTGTACTGCGTTTTAAAGTTACTGACAAACTTAGAATTTCCAAATATAAAAAGACTTGCTAAAAGATATCTACCGTACTGGACAAACGAAGTGTTTACGGTGTATGCAGAAGTGCCGACCAGTCCAGTAACGTATGTTTTACAAGACTCGAAAGGTGACATTCTGAAAGGCAGATTCTATGCTAAAGAATTAACCAAGTCAAACATCGGCAACGTATATCTAGTTGAAAAAGTGTTATTCAAAAAGGATAAAGTACTAGTGCGGTGGCTGGGTTTGACAAGGAACACGATAGTTGGCATGATAAAACCAAGCTTATTGTTCAGGTGTTAAAGAGACACGCTTTAAGTTTTTTCACAGTATTCAGACAAACATTGAGCAGCATAATGTGTTTTAAAACACAGCGGGTAAGCTACGTGTGACAAACTTTGACATTGTTGCAGGAGTCGGATCAACAATGCGACATCACAGTTCATTATTACCAAAAACGGTTTGGTCCATTGTGTGCGGTCTGTCAAATAATGGCAACACTAATGCGGTATTTAATCTGCTCATCAATCCAAACGGGCTGAAATTTTCCAAATCCCTCCAATAGCCAAAGTATAAGTTTTTGGAAAAAGAAAAAAAATTTTTGGTATAAGTACCAAAGAAAATGGTTACTATACATTCACGGACAATGAAATTGTGATTCACCTTAGTGAAGCAGAGCCAAATTCGATAATAATTTTCGGCGACATAGCTTGGATAGAACCATGCCAATATACGTAACTATTTCAACATGGGATCTCATAATAATAGAGTTTCATTCTATTTAGGATAGACGTACAGCTAGATTCCCAAACAATTGATTGTCAATCTCTTGGTCTGTCCTTTTCAAGCAGGATGATCTCAATTTAAGGTGCATTTACAGTAATCATGTAAAGACAGATATGGAGATAAAGTATTAAACAATTACAAGTTTTCCAATACACAATGATTTGCTCATCTTTCTAGCAAACTTCTTCCAACGTTGCTATCTCGAACTATCGGGCTTTCTGGACTCTTGCTCGCCAAGTATGGCTATTTTCCAAACACCCCTTAAGCAGCGATTAATCCTGTGATCAAAAGACCCCGTCGAAGAAAGCCACATATAGCTTTCTTCGACCATATATAGCTCAATCTTGTTTGTAATGTTGAATGCCTTTGCAAGGTAAGAATTTCATCATAATTATTGTTACAGTTTTGTGTTTTGCAACAGTTGGCCTCCATTATGACTTTTATATTATGTTTATTTATCTATCTTCTAACTAAAACTATCCTAAAATTAACACTGTCGATATTATAAAGGTGAATGTTATTAAAGTTGCGTGTAATATTGTGAATGGGTCCTTTCAAAATGGAAAAGAGTCCTTTCCTACAATATACACGAGTTTTATCCACAAGTGGCTCCTGGGTACAAGACCATCGAGATACCGACGACTGTAATATATTTACATTTATACGTGAAAACCGTTCATAACATTACCGTAAGCCTTAGAGACCAGAACGAAGTGCCTATAAATTTCAGAGGCGAATCTGTGTATGTCAGATTACATTTAGATAGAAATAGGTCTTGTAATTAATGGAGAACATACTAAAACCAGCATCATTGTCATTCAAACTCCACAGAGTTAACAGCAAGAAACATTTGTTTCTCTCAGCTTTGGGATTTAAAATCAAAAATTGATCTACTGGGAATATATAGTGCAGCAGAATACAATGACATCATCGATGGGATGGAATACCATTCTCAGACCTTATGTAAAATAACAACTATGAAATTCGTATACCTATCATTCAACAGGACGTGATCACGGCACCGTTTGAAAGTGAGATACACATAAAGGATAAACTGAGCGGAACGAAGGTGGCTGGTGGAGCTGCTACAGTAGCATTGGTTAATAACGCCATAACGTTTCTTTCTGACGATATATGTTACAAGTAGATGCTAATGAGGTGGACCGAACCCGAAATGTGGGCATTGTAAGTACACTGAAGAATCTATTGTTGTATCGTCAGAGTGAGAAGAATAAACTCGGCAATGCAGGATGGTTGGGAGCTGGCAAGACGAAAAATGTGGCGACAGATTCTACACTCTGTCTCCTTGAAAATCTTGATGGGGTTTTTTGAAGGTAAAAAGAGGATAGTGGATCGTAAAACAGGAACGCAATTTACAGTGACGATGCGGCAGAAATAAAATCGAAATAACCAGTAAACATTGGAGAGTCCCTCACCTGATGGTTCATCTAGAGAGATTGAATATTTTTAAAATGATTGAACGAGACAGTCCCGTGTCACTTTCCGATCTTGGGAGGTTTATGAATTTCCAACCCTCCCCCAGAAAAATCAAATTTCGTAGACTGTCAAAACGGCTAATTAGCTGGAAATGCATATGTTATTTTAGCTTTCCAAACGGATAGAAAGAATTAGATAAAAAGGATGCCACAAAGAGGTTGAAGCTCCAGTTGAGCAGGCTACCACTTCCTCAAGGGACAGCGGCGACAGGTCTGCTACGGCAGAAAGTCGATCCACTGTACCGCCCTCTGAGGCAAGCACATCAGATGCAGATCTGAGTCAAACGGCATCCAGGATCAACCGGATGCACGTTGGTAACACAGCCAAGAAAGGCGCCGCCTTCTATCGTGAGAAGAAGAGGCGCCGGAAGAAGGAGAAGAAGGCTGCGGGCACTTGGGTGGAACACCCGAAAGCTACTCCGATGAGCAGGGGAGCGGCTGTTGATGTAGGAACGCCAAAAAGGCAAAGGTCCGATGTCAGCAGTCCTTCAAGCTCTGGAGTCAACCAGGCACCAAAGAGACCCAGGAGGGGGTTGGAAATCTCATATGCAGATAGGCTAACTTCTTTCGGGGTTGCGGTGGTGCCTAAGGACTTTCCGGAAAGGTTACTCACTGAGGAGGACATCCTGGAGCTCTCGTCTGCTCTCATTGCGCAGATGAGGCCCCTCTCAGATGGATGTCTACCAGGCTTCAATGAGTCGCCTAGGCTGGAAAGCGGTGCTATGATACTGCAGTGCTGCAATCTGGAAACCAAGGGGTGGCTAGAGCAGGCTATAGCCATATGCAATCCCTGGAAAGGGAACATCTTGGAGGTGGTGGACGCGAAAAAGGTGATTAACATTACCAAGGTTATCACCAGGTTTCCGCCCCCATTCGACAAGATGAAGGTGGAGGACGTACTGTCCAGGATCCAGCAACATGATCTCTCGATCTTGACAAAAGATTGGAGGGTCATCAATGCTAGAACCACTGGCCCTCAGGGGAGAACAGTGGTTCTTGGACTCAATGAGAAGGATTTGGAAATGCTCAAGAGGAGAAACCCCAGGGTTAGGCTCGGGCTTGGGCAGATCCAGTTCCAGATCATTGGTAAAAAAACTAGGGATGGTGCAGCCAATGAAGGTGCTGAAGGTGGTCCAGGCCAATCTTCAGCATAAAAAGGCGGCCAGCCTTAATCTAGCCAGCAGATTCAATGCCGAAGGCATCGATGTGGCTCTGATCCAGGAGCCATGGGCGGTGAAAGGTAAGGTTCTGGGGCTGGGAGACTCTGGGGGCAGGCTGATGTACGATACGTCATCGGACGCTCCCAGAATATGCATGTTAGTGAATAAGAATTTAAGTGTCTTTTTGCTAAATGAGTTCTGTTCCAGGGATCTGGTGGCAGCTAAGGTGAGATTGGAGGACCAGGAGGTGTGTGGAGAAATTACCATAGGCTCTGCATACTTCCCGTTCGACTCGGCCAATCCACCTCCAACTTACGAGTTTACACGCATTGTGGGAGAAGCGAAGAGGAAAGGTGAACACCTAGTCCTTGGAGTGGATTCCAATGCGCATCACCTTGTATGGGGCAGCTCCAACTGCAATGCAAGAGGTAAGTCTCTATTTGACTATTTGTCTAGTTTTAATTTAGATATAGTTAATGTAGGTAACAAACCGACCTTCATCAACAGAGTGAGGAGGGAGGTCATTGATATCACAGTCTGCACTGAACGTACTGCCCAACTCATCAAGGGTTGGAGGGTCTCGGTGGAGCCATCATTGGCAGATCACCAGCACATTCAATTCGAGATGAGGTGGAAGCAGAAGAGTGTCATCTGGTTCAGAAACCCCAAAAGGACGAACTGGGATAAGTACAGGGAAGACTTGGGGCAGGCTGTTCAGGATATAGTGCCTGAAGTGAGGGGGATAGAGGAGTTGGAAGAAGTATCGGTGCAGCTGCAGGCTGCGGTGCAGGGTGCTTTTCAGGCCAACTGCTCCCTCACATAAAGGAAAAAACACGACACGGTTAGGTGGTGGAACAAGGACCTAGCAAAAATGAAGAGGGAGGTTAGAACTCTGTTCAAGGCCTCTAAACATCAAGGTTGCTGGGAACCCTATCACAAAAAACTTACTGAGTATAACTCAGCAATTCGGAAAGCCAAGCGGGATTCCTGGAGAAAGTACTGTGAAAGAGTGGAAGAGTGCTCTGAAACGGCTAGACTCCAGAAGATCCTGAGGGCTGAACATACCAATATGGTGGGCTCTCTGGAAAAACCAGATGGCTCGTATACGCAGTCCGGAAGGGAGACTCTGGAAGTACTCCTGAGATGTCACTTCCCGGATTGCGAGATAGAGGGAGGAAGTGATCCCTCCCTGTACACTAGGGCAAGCCCGCGTAAAGCGGACTGGAACTGCTCGAGGAGACTCATCAATGAGGATAAGGTGGACTGGGCCATTAGATCGTTCGAGACGCACAGGGCCCCGGGGCCGGACGGGATCACTCCCTTACTCCTCAAGGAGGGTTTGGAGGTGCTCAGGCCGGTTATCACGGGGGCTTTTCGGGCGAGCTTGGCGCTGCGCCATGTTCCAAGGAATTGGTCTGTGGCGAGGGTTGTCTTCGCCCCAAAGCCTGGAAGAGCGGGATATGCTCAGGCCAAGGCCTACAGACCAATTTGCCTAAACTCTTTCCTGCTAAAGGCTATGGAGAGAATTCTGGATGTTAACATCAGAGATAGCGTGCTTAGGAGTTCAGGCTTGCACGATAATCAATTTGCTTACAGACCAGGCAGGTCCACTGAGGCTGCTCTACATCATATAGTAAGTAGAATAGAGGAAAGTCTGGAAGCAAAGGAAATAGCTCTGGGGGCGTTTCTGGACATAGAGGGAGCCTTCAGCAACACTTCAATACAATCAATGATTAGTGCTCTGGAGGATTGTGAAGTGAATAAGACTGTTGTAGGATGGGTCTCTGCCATGCTGAACAACAGGTCAATCCAGGCTACTCTGTATGATGAAATCATCACGATCAGAGCTAGACGTGGATGCGCTCAGGGCGGAGTCTTATCCCCCCTGTTATGGAACCTGGTAGTGGATAAGATCCTTAGGCGTTTAAACGAACAAGGATTCTACTCACAGGGATACGCTGATGATGTGGCCATCGTGGTTAGAGGTAGAGACATGAGTGTTGTTTGTGACCTTATGCAGGCTGCCTTTAACCAGGTGGAAAGGTGGTGTCAGGAGGAACAGTTATCTGTGAATCCTGTAAAAACTTCTCTCATTCCCTTCACAAGAAAAAGGAATCTGGGAGTGAGGTCGCTACCTAAGCTCTTTGGGCAGGAGGTAGCGTTGGAGAACCAGGTGAAGTACCTAGGTATTGTGTTAGATAAAAGGCTCACCTGGAACCCACAGATAGAACGGGTAGTAACCAGAGCCAAGTGTCTTATGTTTGCGTGTAAGAGGGCTGTTGGTAAACAATGGGGTCTGCAACCCAAGGTGGTTATGTGGATTTACACCATGATTATTAGACCACTAATCTCCTATGCTGCGGTGGTTTGGTGGACTAAGACGCTACAAGGTGGGGTTGGAAGTAGAATGGATGGTCTCCAAAGGGTGGCCTGCTTGGCTATCACGGGGGCCATGGGGTCTACACCAACCGTTACCTTGAATGCACTTCTGGATCTCCCTCCCCTAGGGGTATATATTCAGGGACAGGCCAGGATGAGTGCATATAGACTACAGCAAACGGGGTGCTGGAGGAAGAGGTGGCCTGCAATTGGGCATTGCAGGATAAATCAAGTGGTCAACAGGGAAGTTTTAGACATGCCCTCTGATCACATGATACCTAAGGTTTCATTAGACAAGCCTTTTAAGACGAAGATCTTCTCTAGGGAAAAATGGGAGTCTGGAAGGAAGTTTTACAACGAGCAAGATATAGTCTGGTTCACAGATGGCTCGAAAACAGAGATGGGTACAGGCGGTGGCATTAATGGGTTTAACCCAGAGAGGTCCATCGTACTGAGCCTAGGTAAGCATGCTACTGTTTTCCAAGCAGAAGTAGGTGCTATCTCTGAATGCATCAAGGAGAATCAAAGAATGAAATACATGGGTAAGAACATTCTGATTTTCACAGATAGTCAAGCTGCCATTAAGGCTCTTAACACGACAAAGGTAAAGTCGAAACAGGTATGGGACTGCATCTCATCATTGATAAAGCTTGGTCAGATGAACACGGTCACTGTTGGCTGGGTTCCTGGCCACTCAGGTATTGATGGTAATGAGAGAGCAGATGAACTAGCCAGGTCAGGCTCTGAATCCCCTTTCGTTGGCCCGGAACCGGTGCTCGGAATCTCTTATGGACATGCCAGGGCAGCGGTTGATACGTGGATGCGGGAGGGGATGAACAGGGTCTGGACGAATTCAACCACTAGTAGACTTGCTAAAAGGTTAATTAGACCAAGCAAGAAACATGCGGAACAACTCATCTCTCTTAGAAGGGATAACTTGAGGTGGGTGGTTGGTCTCTTAACGAGCCACTGTCACCTCAGAAAACACCTACACAGGATAGGAATTGCTGCAGTTAATACATGCAGGAAATGTGGTTTGGCTGAAGAGTCTGCAGAACACATTCTTTTGGAGTGTGAGGCGCTAGGACGAGCCAGGCTGTACTCTCTAGGCCCTCCGGGGAAAGAGATGGAAACCATCCTAGACAACCCTATCGGTAGTATCTGTTCCTTCATAAGGATGACGGGTATTACTGATTGGGTGTAGGAAGGAAATTGGGGCGGCAAAAGACCATTAGGTCGACGCCGGTGATGCCTCTGATGGAGGTTATCACAGCCCAGTTTAAAAAAAAAAAAAAAAAAAAAAAAAAAAGGATGCCACTGTTTGACAGATGCAATATTACCAATGTAAAACTGTAAATGATTTCCCTGTATTTTCCCTACGAGCATATCCATGGTGACGTGTCAACCATGTACGATATGTAAATGAGATTTCAACAGTCGTATTACATGCGTGATTCGTCTGTGTGGCTCAATTTGTACAAGTTTACGAATAAATCCCCAATCTTTGCAATCGAATGTTCCAAACAGAACGATTCGATTCAACCAGGTCCGGTGGATGTGAGTCTAGAAATCGAAGCAAGCAAAAATATACCGGCAATAGTACAGCCTATTGTCTCATTCTAAACTACTAGCATATCCTGTACAATCTCCTTTCAGAACTGTTAAAAAGTTAGTGGATTAGGTGTGCGTGTGCAAACTGTAGTGGAGCCAAGCATTTACTAATGAGACACCATGTGCACTACATACCTAGGAGTCGTCCACCCTTTCCTCAGCCTCATATCTAAGGATATGTTATCCGATTTATAACACTTGTTTGATAGACAGTCTCTATTCATTCTAGTGTCGAGCTGAGAGTATAGACAAAGTGTTGGATGAAGCATTCATTGAAGAGTGTTTGCTTCACAATAAAAGAAAGTTTAAAGGCGATGAGGGGCAATTGTCGAGACATGTCTACACCTCGTTAAAGCATCTACTTCATCGCCACCGGGTGACATCGGTGGCGATGAAGATATATATGTTTTGATGGGTGTTGTAGGAGTAGTTTTTGTTTCCACTATTGTGCTGATAGTGAAGATAAAGATATTGATAATGTAATATACTATCAATTTGATTTCGATGATGAAGCACGATTACGTGACTTTCCTCTCGTACAAATCGATCCCGAATTTGACGATTCAACTAAAATTACACTGGAATTTCAGCAAAAAATCGTATATGGTGGTGGTGATAGGACAGTGTGCTCACGGGTTATTAGAGACCATGGAGCAGAGCAGATGGACGTGGAGCGAGTTCCTACCAAGTGTCATGGATTGCCTAATCTACCATTGGGGATTTTTCTTAAATCTGTTAACTTTATAAATACTGAGTATACTAAATTCATCGCAACCTGTTTAATCCAACACATGGGCTTCGGGCTCGGCCTTTTAGTACAAGCCGATAGAAAATTTGTTTTCTTCAATTATTAATTACTTGACAAATTATATGTGAATTTAAAAGTCATAATGGCTGCTCTTGGCGACAATGGAACATGTAAATTCAATCCAAGTGCCGGAGGTGATGTGCGCAATCTTTTCGGTAAACGGTAGGTCAAATTGTACGAATATAACCTACTAAAGGAAAGTATGCCATCGTGTCTAGATGTGTTGCCGAATTGTTTTACATCGAGACAGAGTTGCGCTCCTACATCATTGAGAATTTGGGCAGCGACAAGCTCGAATCTAGAACACTTCCTGAAGCTGACAATTTGTGACGAAGTTATGTTGTTTAAAATACACGCAAATGGCAGTAATTGAATGTCAAGCTTTTCAAGATGACGACAACAAGTATATATAGTCAAACCTATATAAATTTTCCATTATTAACGACAAAGCTCAGGGAACGGTACTGTGTTTGCAATCTCGTTACCACTGATCAGGCAATATCCAAAATGTCTTTGGGAATAGGATTAAAAGTGCTCCTAAAACCATACAATCTAAAACATTTAACATACGATTCATCAGTATTTACCACTATACCTTTTACTACTCATAGTTCAACTGCTTAGATTAGACAAATCTAACATTTTTTGCAGATGGTGGTAAACTACAGGAAATCAAGTCAGTGTTATCAGAGTTGTTACCAGAAGTCAAGTTACTAGAGTTGTTACCAGAAGTCAAGTCAACCCACTGTGGTTATCACACCAGAGTTGTACATTTGCATTTCAGTTCATAATGGTATACAGATGGACGCAAATTTGTCTCTAAATTTATTTCTGAACTATGTTTATTATTTTTCCAAGTGAGACCGCTGTGAGTCTTTGATATAAATTTCTGTAATATTTCAGGTAAGATTGGTAACAGGCTTTATCTGGTGACAGCACGGAGTTATATATGACGATAAATAAAATACAGGTTGTGTGCTCTACTGAGCAGAAAATGAAATTATCAAACATATATCAACACACAAAGTTATATGATAGTTTAATACACTATATTATAAAAGCACACACACTCACACAGGGCACATTCAAACACAGTACTTGGTTTAGGTAAAGATCTCATCTTCGGACAACGTGGGTTAGGTTACAGTCACAAATTTTAGGTGTGATTTGTAACATGATACATAGAAAAACATCTTAGTCACAACTTTGGTCATAGGTTAGGTTACAGTCATGGGTCATACACTATAATATAACAGCACAGACTTACACATTCACAGGTTACATTAGAGTTGCGGATCATATGATAGTCTAATACACTATATAAAAGCACAGACTTGAACATTCTCAGGTTAGGTTAGCTTACGTATCATGAGGGAATGGCTCTGGGTTGGGGGTGGAAGTCGGTGTAAGGGGTCGGGGGCAAGATTGAAACTATGGTTATGCTACGATACGCACCTATTCAAAGGGGCAAGAGCACAAGCACGAGACCAAATAGCAATTTTTGACTAGTCAGGTTCACAAGTTGTACAGTTCTCAGAAATTTCAGTTGTAGACAGAGTATTTTGGTTGGAAAATCGGATGCAGAAACAGTATTTTGATTAGTCATAATAAGGGGGAGGGGATGGGGCAAGATAGAGCCTGTGGTTAGGGTACATACACAGATTTAAATCTAGACATTTGTTTATATATAAGCACATACATTGACATATATATAAGCATTTATTGAAGTACTTACAAAGACCTATACATTTACCACCATGCGACACTCCAGTTTTCCATTATAAATATTTTAAGTTACTATAAGTACATACACACATATTGGTATATATTCAAGTACTTACAAAGACCTATATGTCTTTACACTATTACATCCTCCAAGATCATACAGCTCTATTTCACATTACAAATATCTTAGGTTAGAGAATATATCTTTATTATTCACCCCTGGTCATACAGCAGCCTCAGCACGGATTTACATTACAAATATCATAGGTTAAATTACAATCACACTTCAGTCACACAGATAGAAATCAAGATTTATGTTCAGACTACTTTAAACAAAGACACTTAGGTTAGGTGGGTTATATGGCAGGCCCATTAGACAATGGGGCGAGACCATTGTGTCACGTGACCAAAATGCTTACTCCCCAGACAGTTAGGATAGGTTTTCTCTTTTCAAACGGTATGTGTCATGTGTCGTCAAAATGCTTCCTCATGATTGGTTGAATTCTAAAGTGCCTGAACCTCTACTTATACTAAGTTCTGTTAATTTATTTTAAGTAATAAAAAAATTAAATAAGGGTTAAAGGGACATTTTGAACATTCTGTATAGCTTTAGTATATAAAACAGAACTATGATCATCATAATTGGGTATGAAGTAAATAATCCAAATATATATATTTCTAGATCATTTAATATTATTATCTAGCCAAACAATTATAATCAACCTTACAAAATCCTAAGATTGTATACCTATTTCAAGTATTATAATATGTATACATAAAATGGTATACATACACTTAAATAATAAGATTCAACACTAAATAGTAACAAAATAAATAAATAAATTACATACAAAATTGCTAGAAACAAATAAATAATAACATTCTGATTTATACAGACGTAAATGCTAAAAAAAATAATAATAAAAAAATAAAAACAATAAAATTATCCACTTTACTAAATTAAAAGCTAATTAAACATATGTACAGAAACAGTTTATATAAAACAATCTCGTAACCGTTTGCAATCTCAGTAGTAAATAGTTTTAATTAAAATGTATTTATAATAAAATATAAATACACAATAACACACTCAAACACAATAACTTTATTAAAAAAATGTATACACTAAAAAAAATGGAAGATAATTAGATTCCTTTAACATTATTTGAATTTATGTTCATGATATTAAAAAATAATAATTAAAATACATTTCATTAATCAGTATCTAATATAAAAATCACAAATTAAACACTAAAGTATGAAAATGCTTAAAAAAATATATATACATAAAGTAACAAACTATATTAACTTATAATACTGTCAAATATTAATAAATAATCGACATAAAGTAATAAAGGCAGTGGAAATAAATAATTTATAAACTTGAAGGTGTACATATAACTTATTATATTATGCAAACTACAAACATTACACTTAAAATAAGTTTTTATTTTAAGATATCATTCCCTGATTTATTTTTATCATTGAATTCAATGCTATTTAGTCTATACCAATAAGTTCTTGAAATTGAATATACGGTAGAATTATATTTAGATTGTGATAATCTTTGACTCGATGATTTAATTTTCACTTTAACGATGTGGCTATAAGCTAGACACTGTATAGGTAAATGAAATTAATTTATATTATGATTCTAACTATGTACCATAGTTTAAAAAAAAAACTATGTTAAGCTTATTCTTTATTTTTATTAAACTTTGTCTGCTTAACATTTTATTTCATCTACCAACTGTTGAATGTTAAACTTTTTGTAAATTTTCAAGAAAGAATTAACTACCGCCAGAAATATTAGTAAACTCTTTTCCTTATAATTCTTGGAACTTATACATAAAATTTGGCCTTTTTATAGATAAGAATGAAGTCAGTGGTATAAGAAATGTTTCATTGAGGACAGTTTTAAAGAAAGCATTATTGATTCACTGACTGTATTAAAGTGCTAAGAAATGTCAAATCAAGCAGACTCGAGGTAGCTGCACAGGAGCACATAAATCCCAAATAAAAAATTATGTTAACACTATAAAATATCAAGTAAATAACTTTTATTTATTGTTGTTCTAAAATCTATTTTAAATAAATATGTTTCTCGATGCTCAATTCCCAACCACAAAGCTAGATGTAAAAAAAAAACAGAACAGCAATGTATTTATTGATGTTACCTAATATTATGGGAAGCAGATAAAGGAAGTCTGTATTCCCACAGCACTCAATAAATGTACACCCAAGTTAGTGGTTTGGCCATATTATTCAGTTTATGTTGAAGTTTTGCATTAGCTATGCTTACAATAGAAAAAGAAATGATCTGACATACGTCAAATTTGAATAACAGTGTTAAATAGTTTGCTTGTCAAGGATAGGATGGACAAACTTTTTTTATGAGAATTATGCTTAAATTTTTGTTTTGTATCTATGATTTTTACTATTGTCTATTTCTGAATCATAATTATTTCATAAGCGTTATTTAGAAAAAACAATTCTACTCTTAAAACAAAATTAAAATTAAATATATTTCCTCCAACGTAAAGACCCTAGTTTTCCAACTGTTTATAAATATGAACTGCTTGATGATAAAAACTCACGAACCATCCTGGATTTGACATAGCATATAACTCAATTTTTTAAAGTTTTAACAAAATTTGTTTAATACATTTTAATTGAATTAGAGAATTTACAAAGAACATATGCTTTAAAGTAATAAAATAATAACATCATTTACTATTTTTTTTAAATAATTAGGGTGCATCATACAACCTCTTTCTGTATTCAAAACATAATCTGTTATTGTATTAACTAAGTTAATAATTGAAATAATACAATACCTAAACAAATGATCTTACAATGAGTATACTGTGTAATTAACACACTAGATTATCTGCTTCGTAAGATAACAATATCTTAGTGAACACCTTTGGCACACCAAATTATAAAAGTAAAATAATAAACTTAACTACCGTTTTGTACTAAAACATGATATAAAACTTGGACTAACTTAGATAAAACGTTACTTACAAGCTACAAAAAATTTACATTAAAGTAATAACTAATAGTACAACAATATTTTATACAACACACTTATACTGTACTCAACTCATTTTATTTGTAGTGTTTATAATTAAATCGCTATAATTATATCACTTGTAAAGTAACCACATCTATTTTTTATTTGAATTTGTATTTTTGTAATCAACTAGGTGGTGATTCTTTTATGGGGTAAAATTAAAAAATACTATTGGTTAATGCATTAAACTGTTAATAAAAACTAATTGTTTGGAGAGAAGGGAAGGGGTATACTTAATAAATTGAGATCAGAATTTACCACAAAAGTAGAAATTAGTTAAAAGAAATATTAAGGCGAGAATTGTAGTTTTTTATCTAAGCCTTAGAATACTGTATTTATAATAATTATTATTCAAAACAATTTGAAATGAATTGATCCTAATATATTGTTCATTAATTTTGTTGTTAGTTGTATAAAACGTATAACATACACATACATATTTATACAAGACATTCTCTACTAGTTCGAATAACACATGATTCACACCACCTTTTAGATTTTGTATACCGAGATGACGTTCTGGGTTATCTGAATCTGTATAACCAGTCTTAACTTGTATTGTGTCCCTATTATTACGACGCTAAGGCCTAAAATGCCGTTAGTGTCTCGTGAATTTGATAAGTTAATAAGTCCCATATTGTTAATGTTTCTAAATTAATTATCAAAGCAGGTTCTCTGTTGTACTGGTCGGTTTGACATGGTTAAGTTATTATATCCAAGTGTCGAGAGATCCGCGGACCTGAGTTACAAACGTGGTGCCTAAGATAGGCTTACCCATTGTCCACCATTCCCCCAACCCGATGCAAGATCCAAATGTTAAGCGAGCGTTGTTCAATCTAATGGTATAAATGTATATGGTTTATATAGTGTTTTAATGGTTAAATATGTATCAATTTTAATTTTAGCAAGGAATAGTTTGCTTATAAGATTACAGACCCGAAACTATTAAATACAGAAAAATATTAAAAAAGTTACATGACAATAAAAAATGTATGTTATGTAATATAAATTCGGAATAATTATGAACAACTTGATGTTTAATAGGAGGTTTTAAAAAAATTTCTTCAGGTATGATTCTTCAGCCACGAGTTTCATTAGGTAAATTCTAACATAAAGGTTAATCTATACACAAATACAAAAATGGGCATTTCCATTAAAAAGTTTCGCCATTCCAATACTCCTTTCTCCCCACCCAATACTGTATATTTATTTGGAAAAGGGATATTCATAATTTGTAGGATAAAATACTGAATGCTATAAGGAAGTTTTATTTATTGAGAAATGTTTGCTCGTACCCATCCTGAGAATGATTTATTTTGCAATAGTGGAATCACATATTGTTGGGGAGACATATTATTCTGAGAGAATTCTGATTAATTTACAGAAGTGAATAATGAAAGTAATTTGGAAAAAAAAAAAAAATCAACCACTGTTATCCCCCTTTGAACAACTAAATATTCCCCCACTAAGAAAACTCTATATCAGAGCATCAAAGCATTGTATATATAATGTAGATTGGTTATTTGTAAACGGTGACATTGAACATATTTTAAGACTTGTAATTTGAAATTAGATTTTGATATTAATATTTATTATTTATTTAAGTATTGATACAGTTTAAATATTATTTAAGTATTGTATTTGACATTTAAATTGTAGTCCTTTTTTGTTATTTAGGTTTTTATTATTATAGTTATGTTATATTACAGTATATTATTTTGTTTGTTTTTTAATACACAGTTGGTGAGGTCATGATCAATTCTTTTTTGTTTGTTATTTCTTAACTGAAACCAACCTTAACACAGGCATTGGCTCTAGGGTGCTCAATTTATTTGATTAATTTTTTTTTTTTTTTTATATATCAATTAGGCAAATCGTTAAAGAACATAATGTTTGCCTCAAACAGGAATTATATTTATTATTAACTTAATTTTTAAAACATATATATATATCACGAGGTGTGATAAAAAAATAGGGTGAATAATTTTATTAATGAACAAAGTAAAGTAATAAGCTTACATCAAATTTGAATTAATCTCCTTGACTAGCAACACACTTATCATCCTAAAGTTTATTCCATAACTGGAAGCATTTCTGGAAAGCTTCTTTCAGAAGGACCTTCAGCTGCTCTGTCGTCGTTCTCTCAATGTCTAGAATGGTGTCAAAACGTTTCCCATTAAGCACAATTTTATTTTTGGGAATAGGCAGAAGTTGCTTGTGCGAGTAAGGCGAATGTGGACAAACAGGAACATTATTTTTGTCCAAAAACTCAATGATCAGAAACAAGGCGCATTGTTGTGATGAAGAAAGAAGCCATTGGCCCGTTTTTCGGTACGTCCTTTCACATATTGCAGTACGGCCTTGAATATTCGGAGTTTACAGTTGTTCCCCTTGGAACGAACTCTGATCTCCCTCATTATATAAAAAAAAAAAAAAAAAAAAAAAAAAAAAAAAAAAAAAATGTGCATGACCTTAACGTTCGACTTGACTGACTTGCCTTCTTAGAGCAAGGAAAATCACTCGTTTTCCACTGGGAACCCTGAATTTTCGTCTAAGGATCATATTTTCATACAGCCAATTTTCATCTCCAGTTATAATATTGGCTATGAAGTCTAGATCTGCTTCAAGACGATCCTTCAATTCCATGCAAACTGACAAACGGTAAACACAACCTTACTCTTCAGACTCTGGAAGCAGATTCACAAGTCACAATTTGTTCAAACTTGACATTGACTATCTCAAAGTATGGGTTATCGAACTAATTACTTCAAGTGATGTAGCATTACCAGTTGCTACACCATCAGCACTTGATGATTCACTCACCATATTTTTTTATCACACCTCATTTATTCCACCATCTTCAACATAAGGATAGGGGTTTTAATATTTGTGTTTTTAAGATCATGTTTTCATTATCATAACTATGCACAGAATGCCTGAATAGTACCAGTGAGTATTGCTACAATTGTTACGACTTTGGTAAAATAGAACTAAGCTATTGCCAAAATTATAACTTCAGAAGAAAAAAGGTAACATCAGAAATTTAAAATGTATAATCAAACAGTATTAGTAAAATCTACAGGAGAGATGAAAATTTATTAAATTTATCAGTTAATAAATTAGCTGAGTATTCAGGTTGAACATTTAAAAATTTGTTTAAAGGAGGAAAATGCACATTGATTGCTTGCTGAACAATATACTTATTGGAAAATGAAAAATTAACTCTTATAAAAGCATTAGCATAATAATGAAACAATTTAAAAAAGTAAATAATATTATCTGTCAATGGAAAATAAAAATAAATTCAAATAGCCAATAGATATTAAGTAGCCTACACGTGCATTCAGTGGCTATCATCAAGTTCTTGTTTCAATCTTGTGTTATATAATGACAATGTTTTTTCAATAGTTGATTCAGAATATCGACAGTTCTCTGCAGCACATGTACATGTGAAAAGCTTATATTTGATTATCCAGAACTTCTCTCCATAGTCAAACCTGAAATAAAGAAAAGTTTATAAATTTTGATTGATATTCATTTTTGCTGATGTTATTACAGTTTCCAATTGTGATAGAGTTCAACTTTGGAAATTATGATATAGTTGACACCCAACAAAATGGTCTTGCAAACCTGCAATGAGTATAAACTATAAAATGCTGGAAAAAGGAGCAACTGCCTTTCAAAATTGTTGATGTATATTTATTTACAACTTTTTATATATGGGTTTTCATAGAAGGCAGTCAGGGTTCATTTTGGATTTGTTGAAATTTTCAAATTTACCTCCTAACCATAATTTCTTTTATATCTGGTTTGGCACATTAATTTGTTAAAAACCTTCATATTCAAAAATCTTTAGGCACAATTTTCAGACCTTCCAAAGATGGGATCCAAAGTTGATTTTCACTTTCTGGTTGATAATGTCGAAACTGATATTTTACGAAATAATCAATTAAACACTTGTTGTCCAATAAAGATTAATGATTGATTATTCCTTTAAAGACTTATGACCATTTGATTTTTTTGGTATACAAGAAATGAAGTGAGTAGTACAAATACGCAGTAGATTTTCATCTTTCAAATGAGAACCAAGAAGAATGTGAAGCATGTTTACAATTACAATCTGATCGTAGAATGCCATGCTGTGGAAACCCTTGAAGAGCTTCAAGTTTGTTTAGAACATGATCGACAACAGTGGCAAGAGCGATATGCTAGTTTGGCAGCGCATTTGAAAAGGCGATCAACAAATTTTGTGACATTTGTCAGAACAAAGCCATCCTATTTGCCCGACCAATTAAGATATAAAAACATAACTAAAAAATAGAAAATAAAAATCATATTAAAAAAATTTTAAACCCACTTTTCAAATATATATAATATATATATATATATATATATATATATATATATAAAGATAAAAAAAGAGACCTAGTAGAAAGTACTAATTCAATCGTAAATTACAAAGTAAAGTGTGGGCACTTAGAATTTTTAATTTAAAAAAAAAAAATTCTAAAATTTTAGTGTGGGCTCCTAAAATTCATAATTATAATTTAAAATTCTAAACATCCACACTTTATTTTGTAATTGACATTTGAATTAGTACTTTGTACTAAGTGTATTTTTCCTTTCTTTCTTAATTTTTTTTTTATAAAAGTGGGTTAAAATCTATTAATTTTTTATTACTTTATGTATATGTAACTAAGTAAACAATACAAAATTATAGATTTAAATAACTTAATTTTACAGTGGTATTTTTAAAATTTCTAACTCCTATAGAAAAAGGGATCTCTTTTAATTCCTCTCTTTACCAGTAATAAATATTTACAAAAAAATAAATAAAAGAGAGTTAATATCATTGTGGATTATAATCTTGTCTCTGTGCTTATCTTGATTTCACGTGGCTGCTTTACTATGGGTTCAGTGCCTGACAAGAGGGTTGATACCAAATAGGGCAGTAGGAGTTATAATTACTTATAAGAGGTAATTAGAGTTTTACAAGAGTCATAGTTTAGATCTTTACATTAAACTCAGTATAAGAAGGACACCTTAAGTAACATTTTGTAATACGAGTGTAAATTTTAAGTGCGATCTGAAGTTTCTCAGTTGCAGATATATAATGGTTTCTAGAAGTTATCATGTATAGTTTTACCATATTGGACTGCAAGATGTACCATTTCAAATTATGACCAAGATAAGATATGTCAAGAGATGAGACCAAAAATAAGACAGGTAGTCGAATCC
The DNA here is from genome assembly GCA_963513935.1 of Aphrophora alni. Lineage (NCBI taxonomy): Eukaryota > Metazoa > Arthropoda > Insecta > Hemiptera > Aphrophoridae > Aphrophora > Aphrophora alni. The sequence continues at coordinate 48,291,311 of OY740769.1, forward strand.
CTCAGCTGTGTTGAGTAAAGCTTAACATACAAAGTATGTCTGATAGACATCATGATTAAAATGACTGAAATTAAAACTACAGCATTAATTGCCAGTTCATAAATTGGGGATTGTTAGGAATTAGATATTAGGATTAGGTTAGATAGTTGAGTTTTATTCAAAGTCCCAGAAGAATTATCAGAATGTAAACAATAGTTACAACAAGATGTAAAAAGTTAGGAAACCACTGAGCTTACAACTACTAAACATATAAAACATTGCTGAAACATATATCAGCCAAAATTGGTAAAAGATCAAAGACAGACTTAGGAGGGCATTATCAACGGTCTGTTTTCAGTGGCCGGAATTGTTGGCAGTTGGGAGTTTCCTAGATGAATCATTCAGCATTTTTGGGTCCTGTAGGAGAAGAATTGCTTCAGGAGAACTAGGACTACTAAGGAACACTGTTGAGCTCCAGCAATAGAAGTAAGCAAGCTTTGTGTATATATTGTGTCTCGTATAAACTTCGTATAGATCAGCCCATATGAAGAGAGCTTGATTGCATTTAATTAACTTCTGGTCGCAACATTGTTTTCACTCTGGATTAAAGATAATAAATAAAACAATTAAACTTAATTTTAAGTAACTGAACCATCGATTACATTAAAATCGTAATAAATTGTATTAATAGAGACAAGGAAGGATTATATTAAAAGTATTATAGTAAATTGAACAATTTAATCTATTTAATGAACGACAATAAAACACTATTTTTAATTTTGTATATCCACTTTTTATTAGTCTAGGCTGGCTAGACTAATAAAAAGTGGATATTACAAAATAAAAAAATGTATTTTATTATCTTTAAACATGGAATTACACCAAGAACCATCGGTCTCAACAGTAATGAAATAAATAAATATATTATAAATATATATATGGTGGCCTAATAGAACCATTTTTGAGCCTTGGTATCTTGAGTTTATTCATACATTTCGATAAATTAATGAAGTCGTGAAGAGTTAATTATGCTAAGAGGATATTTATGAATGGCTGAAATGAGTTTTCGTTAGTTAGATTTTTAATTTCAAGAAAGACTTTTGGTTTGAAAATTCCAAGGGCTTGGAATTTTGAGGTATGGCTGTATTAAAACTCATATGGTTCGCAGGTTTAGCCAATTCCCAAGCATATTTTTAATTTACAGTCTACTTAGAATAATATGTTACTATTTATAGTAATGAAAGTATTGCGACTGATTTCAAATTACAGAGTGAAAAAGTATTTTTTAAACTTTCAAAATATAGACTTTAATGATTTTTATTTTCCAGGTACATAAAAGAACTTTAAAAACTTTAGAGTATTTAGATACTTTAATCTTGATCTGTAATTTTCAATAATTGTGATTAGATACCAAATCTGCACTCAATGTTTAAATGCAGACTAGGTGCATTTAATAAGAGGGGGTTGGTGTCACAAGCGGTCCCCTGTCAAACACTCACTTGCACTCAACAACACATAAACTATCCATCTATATGGTCATATACACATAGTTCACCTACATTATGCAGTTCCTTAATTTTACTTCAATTTAGAGTTCTCATTGCAAGAGGGTGCAGACTAACTGCACCTATTGAGAGGACTTTAGTTCCCTTACGGAATCCAAGCTATATAGGAATTGAACAATTAACATACCTTCTCGAAATATATACACACATTCAACACTAAAATATTTTTACATTTAGTAGAGGATGATACCTCTCCATATTACAAGGCATACTGTAACATTTTGTTTTATATAATAGAATTTAATTAATTATTAAGATGTACTTGTTTATTGATAAGTACAAGCGATTAACATAATGATGGCTATAACAGTGTTAAGTGGAATCCAAATTTATTGTGAGTGTTATAAAGTGTTTAATATGAAGTAAGGTTAACTAAATAGTAAAAACGTAGTAAGACTATATCTATGGCTATCAAGGCCATATTAGATATAAAATTTATTATGAATGATTAAAATAAAACCATAAGAGAAAATTTATTATTAATTATTACGAATACAAAATTAAATAGAAATTTGGAAATACATATATATATATATATATATTACAACGGACACAACCCGTTGTAGGTCCTGGATTTTGAATTTGTAATTAATTTTATAAATTTGAATAGTCCGGACTTACCGTGGGCTAAAGCCGCATGTAGGTCACGAAAATCATGTTGACGCGGGAGGGTAGTTATCTGGCTAAGTTAAACTCTTGGACCCTGCCTGTTCGAAATGGAATAAGGACTTGTAAAAAATACTTAAAAATTAATACGGGAAGCCAAAATCCAGAAATTAAATAAAAACAAATATCTTCAGGAAATGCATTACGCTAACCGCGGGTGTATTTACTGCAAGATTAGATAATATAAAGTCACAAAGTTACGTAAAATACAGACTTTTAAAGTATGGGGAGAAATTCAAAATTCCTCTAAATTGAAAAAGAAAAGGTTTTTCAGGCTTTTCATAAGAAGGCCTAAAATAAAGGTGAAACAAGTTTTTGCGAAATTTCGTTAAATAAAAAAGTTAATGTTAATCCACTAAGTTCAAATGATAAAAAAGTATATAAAAAATAAAGTTTTTTAAATTCTAACCAAAACAAATTTTAGAAATGATAAACAAAATGTATAATTAAAAAGAAAAACTTGAAATTTTATTAAAGGGAAAAGGTGACAGAATTCGCACCTTTACAGCAAGATAAAAAGTTAAACTTAAATTTTTATTAACTCAAAACGCTAAATAGTATGCTGATAACGTAGTTATGTAAAAATAATCCAGTATTTAAAATATGTTTCGGGAGTAAAGGAAAGCCCAAGTTTGTAGAAAATCGTTTAACTCCCAAACCCTACAGCAAGACAATCAGAAGCAGAAAAAAAGAGAAAATCCGGCTAGTTAACACAAACCAAAAGGACATAAAGAAGTGAAAACAAAAAACCGGGAAAAACAAAAAACAAAGACTTTTCCGGGAGAAATCGCCGCGGAAAACGGGCGCGGGTCGTGTACGCGAACCAAGAATCGTACGAACATCACTCGAGTTCGTGTGTAAAGAAGACAACGAGCTGAATTCAAAAATGTCACTCTCAATAAAATAGGGAAAACCCTGAAGGAGTTACAAAGGAAAAGGATTTTCAATAGCCAAAACTGCACGGAGAGAGATAAGAGTTGTACGGTAGAAGGGGCTGGCTGAAGATGAGTCTATATAAACGATTGCTCGGGGAAACTCGAGAGTCTTGATATTTCTTCGATGTAAGTGAACACATCGAGCCTTGATATTTCTGCGATGTAAGTGAACACATCGAGCCTTGATCTCGTTTTTTATAAAATACCATAGTAAGCAAAAAGCTAAGTATTTTCTTAGTTAACCTAATAATTTGTATAACAAGTGTGAACATACGTCATTGCGATATTAATTTGGAATGCAGCAATAGACACAACTATAATCTACAAGAACGTCAGTGGCAACTTAGTCATTACAAAGTTGGCCTAACTTGGATTATTCTGGAGAAGTAACATAACCTACAAAGCAGCTGATACATGGAGTGATTCGTATAGCTTCCGGATAGGACTCCAGGACATCACCAGGCGACCACTTGGACATGCAACTTTAACGTCGAGAGAATAGCCGAACCGGGACTTCAGACACATCACCACAACCATCTTTAAAAATTCATCCAACATTCTTCCAGACAACCCTACAGGGATCAACCTTCATCAACGAGACAACTTAACCAGCACGCAGAGCATCTGTAGCCTGCCATCGCTAAACAACGCTCGCGGACTTCATATCAAACGTCGCGACGCCTGGACAGTTGTGAAAAGGTCGGTAGAAACGTAAATACGTTAGTCCCTGATTAAATTTGCCTGAAATAAATTCAAATAAATTTATTTTAAAATACTGGGTTACTTAGGATGTTAGATTAGATAAAATATTTGTATTATTAATTAAAAATTAAATTCATTAAATCGTAAATTCGAATTAAATCTTTTATTAAAATATTAATTAAATCAAATTGGGTATAAAATATTAGAATAAATTATAGTTAGGTAAATAATTGGTTCTGCCTTGTAGTTTAAGACATTATTATTAAATTGAAAGGAAAGTTATTATTTTGTATTTGTTGGAGAAAGTAAAATCCAAAAAGTTTTATTTTATGTTTGAAATTAAAAAAAAAAAAAAAAATTATTAAAATTTTATTTGCTTTATAAAAAATTTTTATTTACAAAAAACACCTAGTATTCAAATATCCCAATAGTTTATGAGTTATAGATTAAGAATTGATACAGTGAAATTTCATAAAATATTTGCAAGCACAAATAAACAATTTACAAGGTTAGTTTCAGTGTACTCACTACTCAGAGGTTTACAAAAAGTAAAATCATTCACTTGTGTCCTAACTGAGCTAGAATCAAATATAAAGTACTGGAAGTATAACGTAGAAGTTTTTTTTTTAGTCAGGATATTCAGAAAACTGAATATTCGACACATAGTTATTTCACCTAGGCCAAACAAAGCGAGATTGCCTATAAAACTTCCAGTAGGTGGAAATAACTTATTCTCAAACGAAAAACCGTTGAATAAATCGGTGTCCCAATAAAAAGTGGGGTCCGAAAACATCATTCAACTTAACCAAGAAAAGGTTTACCGTTGGAGAATTGGCGCCCTTCGGTGTTGGCTCGATTTCACTTGTGGTTAAAAAATTAACCAAAAGTAAAATTCAGTCAAAAAACTAACGTAAATTTATTTGTGCTTGAAACTGTGTATGTTAGCTTTAGAATTGTGTTTAATATTAAGCCATACTACTGCTATTTTCCACGTCTGAAGTATTTCCCGGGTTCGTGTCGTATTAAGGTTCAGAGGGGGAGAGAGGAAATTAAAACATTAAAATTAATTAACCAATAAAATACATTTGTCGTGGTAAAATCGGAAAATTGGGGGTGTAGGCCTAAAAAGATTGGAGTAAAAATAAATTAAAAATAATTGGGAGTTTTCCGACGCGACAGATCAAAACAAAATTAAATAAATAAAAACAATTAAATCAAATTAAAATAGTATAAACAAGCAAAAGTTAAAATGGCGGATAAGGCCATGAAAGAGTTCTTCGAACAATATAAAAAAGATAAAGAAGAAAGGGCGAAGAAAGATCAGGAAGAACTGGAAAGAAAAGAGGAAAGAAGACGGCTTAAGGATGAAAAAATCCGGGAAGAAAAGGAGGCAGGAAGGTTACAGCGAGAGAAGGAACAAAAAGAATTATACCACTTAATCTCTGGAAAGCTGGGAGACCTGGAACGAAGCCTGGAGGAAGAAAGCGTGAGGTGTAAGGAACAACATACCAAGGTGGAAGAGAAATATGCGAAAATTGAAGGAACGATCCATTTTCTGGAAGAAACGACGAGCACAATGAAGAACACAGTAGATGAGGGCTTCAGAACAATGGAAAGTCGGGTGCAACGCGTCGAAAAGAAAATAGGAGACGTGTTGAGTCAGGGAGGTGGTAGTAGGAGTGTAGGAATAATGATGCCGCGTTATGAGAGCGAAGCAACTAAAATTGAATTTTGGGGAAACAGTAAAGAAAGGCCTAAACAATTTTTAAGGGACATAGAAGGGTTAATGGACGAGTTGAATCCATATTTAGAAGATAGGGAGAAGATTAAATTCATTAGACGCCATCTTAAAGGTTATGCACTCGAATGGTTTAACATAACAAACCGCGAAGAGATGAAGTATGCCGAATTTAAGGAAGCATTTTTAAATAATTACTGGTCGCTACAAAAACAAAAAGCGATCAGAAATTATATCGAAAACAATAAGTATGTAGAGAAGGGGAATGCTAGTAGAACAGAATATTTCTGTATGGTAGTAAATAAAGCTCGAGATTTAGATCCCCCCTTATCTGAAGGTTTCCTAGTATTCACAGTAATGCAACACTTTAGCGAAAAAATTAGGCTAGCAAGCATAGGTAAGCCTAGTGAAACGATTCAAGATGCGATAAACTTTTTAAACAATGTCGATATGATAGAGGAAAATCGGCGAGGCAGACCCCAGGACGCTCAAGACACGCAAAATAGGCAAAATTTCACACCTAGAAATAACCCCCCTATCCAAAGATCCTATGCTCAAAACCCAAATAACTCTAATCACCCGAGTTCCAATAAACCACGTCCTTTCAACTCAAATCCTAACCAGCAGAAAAAAAACTAATAAGTGAGGTTCTGCCAAAGGATGGATGTTTTCGGAATGACAGGGCTGTAGAAAAAACAATAAAACAAAAGATTAAAGTTAAAAAAGTTAAATTGCAGGTAAATACCAAAAAGTTAGGAAATAAAAAAGTTACTCCTTGTACTAGGATCGAACCAGAAGTAGGCGAAAAAGTCGTCGAAAAGGAGCGCGAATATCAACCTAAACAATTAGGTAGTTTAAATGTCAATATTAGAGAAGACTTGCTAGATAATAAGGACGAGCCAATTATAACTGAAAAACCCATAGAAGAAATACCCGCTATTCCAGTCGAACTTGGAACAAGTACCGGTTACCTTGAGATTGACACAGGAGCTGAAGTAAGCGTTATCCAACAGGATTACCTTGATCAATTAAAATCGGAAGATGTCAAAATCATAGAATTACCGGTAGCGTGCCTAGAAATAATTGGGGCATTAAAAGGGAAGGTGCAAAAAATTAACAAGCAAGTACTAATTGAAATTAAACTGTTAGATAAATGCGTAGATCTACAATTTTTGGTAGTAAAAGGTCTAAAATCTAGGATAATTATGGGATGTGACCTTTTATATAATTTACAAGCCAAAATAAACATGCAAGAAAAATTTGCAATGTTTAAAATAGGTCAGGATAATATTAAAATCCCGTTTATTGACAAAAAAGTTGCAATAACACGTTTAAAGGGAAAATGTTTTAATATTAATTCCCGATACTATAAAAACAATAAATCAATAAATTTAATTAAATCGGAGGTAATTAAATCCGACAAAATCGAGGCGATAAATACTAAACTCCAAACCAATAAGTTAAATGAAAATGAAATTAGCATAAATGAGTTAGTAAACAAAGCTGAAATCGTTAATGTACCGGAAATAGAAAAAACGGGCATCAACGATGTAATGGAAGGGAATTGTAGCATGAGTCAAGACAGGAAGCCGGACACAACAGCTAGGAATATTGATAAGGTTAGGATACAAAACGAAGAAGGGTTGGATCAAATGATACCGAAGGGGTTATCTGTTCAACGAAGGAAGGGGCAAAAATCCAAAAATTTAATCGTACCTAAGATGCTATCTAAAGAAGCCAAGGACGAAATTTCGCGTAATAGGGCATTAAAAAAGATTAATGTACCAATTAAAGTTAGGTATAGTGGTGAAAAATATCCAGTTACCAACTACACGTCGCGACGCAGCCAAAGTAGCCGAAACTGTAAATATCCAAATAAGCTTTGTAATCCAAATCAGGCGAAGTCAAGCACTGCACTACACTGTAAATATTCCGACCACTCGATTAACAATAAAAAGTATAATAATAAACAATCACAAGAAGAATTAATATCTGTAGGAGGAACAGACACGCGTGACTACAATCAACTGTCAAAAGTGCGTGGAAAAATGTCTAAAGTCAGATTTAAAAAGCACTGATATTTCTGTAGTAAATAAAACTAAATTAAGTAGGAAACATGTACGGTACAAAGAGAAAGTAGGCCAAATTGGAAGTCAGCTGTGTGGACTTAGACAAGGAGTGAAGACAGATATCAAATGTAAACATTATGAATTAGTAAACACGCAATGAATGAAGATAGAAAAGCACAGGAACTAAAGTAGGCTAGGATGGGACGGTTTGCAACACAGCTGAACTAAAGTCAAGGGAAGTTCAAGGTCGACGGAAGTGGAGAGAGGGAACACGGCAGACTGAGAAGACTGAAATGAAGGAAGTAGGCCTAAATAAACAACTCAACGCATCTCAATTGATTGAAAGGCCTAAGTATTTCTATCTTACATGCTAATGTGTTTGCTAGTTTTAAATTAAATAGTAATACAGATCCAGGAAGAAAACGTTCGAATATAACCTACGAACAAATCAGGTGCCTGGAATGGCCTAATACACGAGTCAGGGGTGTATAGGGGTTGCATATTAATTACCAGAAAATTAATTATGCGTAAAAATTGTTAGGAGAATCGGAGTAGTTAGGATTCTGGAAGAAAGAAGTTTAACTAATAAACTAGGAAAAACTTAGAAAAAAAAAAACTTAAATAAATAAACAATTAATTAATTAAAAAACTCTCAATTATTGTAATTGAAGCCACAAAGGCAAATAAAAAAAAAGGGTAATGTAAAATAAAACGTACAAAAAACTCGGATTGTAAAAATTCGGGAAATATGAATGCAAGGAACATAACAGTAGTATGAAAATGTAATCCAGTAAAGTATTGTTAGTTGGTTATCAGGCAAATTAAAATGTGTCCCTGTATTTATATAAGTTGTGTACAGTATAAACATGTGTTTTCAGTGGAAGTGAACTCACCCAGTGACCATTTCAAAAGGAAATGTATACCATGTCATGTTGTATAAATGTAATTTCAGATTATGCAGAATAAGAAGAACAATGAAATGTATAGTATGAATTGTATATATAAAAATTATGAATATGTAATCTGTAAATTGTTAGGATAGGAAGGCAGAACTAGATATAAGAATGTAATAAGATAGGAGGAAATTTGAAAGGGGAGTATTATTATATTTAGTGGTTTTCAATATCTTGGTTTTATGGCGGAGCCGATCAAACCAGATATCTTAAGAGGGGTAGCTTACAACGGACACAACCCGTTGTAGGTCCTGGATTTTGAATTTGTAATTAATTTTATAAATTTGAATAGTCCGGACTTACCGTGGGCTAAAGCCGCATGTAGGTCACGAAAATCATGTTGACGCGGGAGGGTAGTTATCTGGCTAAGTTAAACTCTTGGACCCTGCCTGTTCGAAATGGAATAAGGACTTGTAAAAAATACTTAAAAATTAATACGGGAAGCCAAAATCCAGAAATTAAATAAAAACAAATATCTTCAGGAAATGCATTACGCTAACCGCGGGTGTATTTACTGCAAGATTAGATAATATAAAGTCACAAAGTTACGTAAAATACAGACTTTTAAAGTATGGGGAGAAATTCAAAATTCCTCTAAATTGAAAAAGAAAAGGTTTTTCAGGCTTTTCATAAGAAGGCCTAAAATAAAGGTGAAACAAGTTTTTGCAAAATTTCGTTAAATAAAAAAGTTAATGTTAATCCACTAAGTTCAAATGATAAAAAAGTATATAAAAAATAAAGTTTTTTAAATTCTAACCAAAACAAATTTTAGAAATGATAAACAAAATGTATAATTAAAAAGAAAAACTTGAAATTTTATTAAAGGGAAAAGGTGACAGAATTCGCACCTTTACAGCAAGATAAAAAGTTAAACTTAAATTTTTATTAACTCAAAACGCTAAATAGTATGCTGATAACGTAGTTATGTAAAAATAATCCAGTATTTAAAATATGTTTCGGGAGTAAAGGAAAGCCCAAGTTTGTAGAAAATCGTTTAACTCCCAAACCCTACAGCAAGACAATCAGAAGCAGAAAAAAAGAGAAAATCCGGCTAGTTAACACAAACCAAAAGGACATAAAGAAGTGAAAACAAAAAACCGGGAAAAACAAAAAACAAAGACTTTTCCGGGAGAAATCGCCGCGGAAAACGGGCGCGGGTCGTGTACGCGAACCAAGAATCGTACGAACATCACTCGAGTTCGTGTGTAAAGAAGACAACGAGCTGAATTCAAAAATGTCACTCTCAATAAAATAGGGAAAACCCTGAAGGAGTTACAAAGGAAAAGGATTTTCAATAGCCAAAACTGCACGGAGAGAGATAAGAGTTGTACGGTAGAAGGGGCTGGCTGAAGATGAGTCTATATAAACGATTGCTCGGGGAAACTCGAGAGTCTTGATATTTCTTCGATGTAAGTGAACTAATCGAGCCTTGATATTTCTGCGATGTAAGTGAACACATCGAGCCTTGATCTCGTTTTTTATAAAATACCATAGTAAGCAAAAAGCTAAGTATTTTCTTAGTTAACCTAATAATTTGTATAACAAGTGTGAACATACGTCATTGCGATATTAATTTGGAATGCAGCAATAGACACAACTATAATCTACAAGAACGTCAGTGGCAACTTAGTCATTACAAAGTTGGCCTAACTTGGATTATTCTGGAGAAGTAACATAACCTACAAAGCAGCTGATACATGGAGTGATTCGTATAGCTTCCGGATAGGACTCCAGGACATCACCAGGCGACCACTTGGACATGCAACTTTAACGTCGAGAGAATAGCCGAACCGGGACTTCAGACACATCACCACAACCATCTTTAAAAATTCATCCAACATTCTTCCAGACAACCCTACAGGGATCAACCTTCATCAACGAGACAACTTAACCAGCACGCAGAGCATCTGTAGCCTGCCATCGCTAAACAACGCTCGCGGACTTCATATCAAACGTCGCGACGCCTGGACAGTTGTGAAAAGGTCGGTAGAAACGTAAATACGTTAGTCCCTGATTAAATTTGCCTGAAATAAATTCAAATAAATTTATTTTAAAATACTGGGTTACTTAGGATGTTAGATTAGATAAAATATTTGTATTATTAATTAAAAATTAAATTCATTAAATCGTAAATTCGAATTAAATCTTTTATTAAAATATTAATTAAATCAAATTGGGTATAAAATATTAGAATAAATTATAGTTAGGTAAATAATTGGTTCTGCCTTGTAGTTTAAGACATTATTATTAAATTGAAAGGAAAGTTATTATTTTGTATTTGTTGGAGAAAGTAAAATCCAAAAAGTTTTATTTTATGTTTGAAATTAAAAAAAAAAAAAAAAATTATTAAAATTTTATTTGCTTTATAAAAAATTTTTATTTACAAAAAACACCTAGTATTCAAATATCCCAATAGTTTATGAGTTATAGATTAAGAATTGATACAGTGAAATTTCATAAAATATTTGCAAGCACAAATAAACAATTTACAAGGTTAGTTTCAGTGTACTCACTACTCAGAGGTTTACAAAAAGTAAAATCATTCACTTGTGTCCTAACTGAGCTAGAATCAAATATAAAGTACTGGAAGTATAACGTAGAAGTTTTTTTTTTAGTCAGGATATTCAGAAAACTGAATATTCGACACATAGTTATTTCACCTAGGCCAAACAAAGCGAGATTGCCTATAAAACTTCCAGTAGGTGGAAATAACTTATTCTCAAACGAAAAACCGTTGAATAAATCGGTGTCCCAATAAAAAGTGGGGTCCGAAAACATCATTCAACTTAACCAAGAAAAGGTTTACCGTTAGAATATATATATATATATATATATTTATATATATATATATATATATAAAGATTAAATAATTGACTAACCCTGATAAAATTTAATAATTTATAAGAGGAAAGGAGTGAATAAAGTGTAATTTATAAAGGAGAATACAACATATATTACAAAGAATAAATACTAATAAAATATATAAGCTGGAAAGTATTAAAAACAAGGTAACTTGTAAAAATCAGAATGTTCAAGACAAGATAACATTATAGCCTAATAAAGCTTTTCAAAGAAATTTATCTGGGTATAGTTCTGATCAAAGACTCATCCGGAATCAACACACTGATAAACTATCAAAAGAGCAAGCATGGCTATTTGGGCAAGCCACGGGTGGCCTACATGTCATATCTGACTATAATTTGACTGGTCACCTATGATTCGGAAATATGGTGGCCAAAAACTGAGGAAAAATATATGATGAAAAAGCTATAAAAGCAGGAATTACAGGTGCAATGGATACCACCTATCTAACTGTAGCCTAGAGGCGCCGCTGGATTTCCTCCCTTTGAACCTACAGGTGAAGAAGTGTGCATACAGTGCTGTTCACAGGCAGTGGGGGATGGACAACAAGAACAAGAAACCACTCAGTTCACCATAATAATATCAGACAAAATGACTAGGACGATAACTTTTGAAAAGAATTTCAATACTTTTTTCCTAGACCAACAGGTTTGGAAGGAAGATGGACCTAAACTAGATGAATGAACCCTCCATGGTATATGGATGGATACAGAATGAAAGGAAAGGTAGGAGTGGGATAAAAGGCCCAAACTTTAGCCTTAGTAAATCCCTACGAACCATTACATCCATATTTCAAATATTTTAAACCTGAATTAAAATTGGTAAAATATTAAAAAGTGAATAAAAAGAAGTTTCATTTTGACAATCCTCCATTATTTTAGATTTCGAAATAATAATTTCCAATAAAAAATCAGTTTCTCCCGTTGTTTAGTGTTAGTTGTTTTTATAAATTATGGTTAACAACTATCATCAGAATTGTATTATAAAGTCGGTCATAAAATGTACCTTCATTTTCCTATTATGGGAGACTGTAAAATGCATGTAAATTGTAAATGGAAAGTGCTGAGCACAAATCAGATACCTCAAAATAAATAAATACTAACCAGTTCAAGGCTAACTAATTATTTCGCTTCATTTCTATTTCTACTATGCTTAAAGCTAGAATTAAGTCACACTAACTGAAAGTGATAACATCTTGCAGTCTATCTTTTATTAAATAATACATACACTCACATATAAAAGTATGCACTCCCGCATAATTTTATATAAACTAAATAAATCAATTGATAATTTTGTGTAACACATCAACAGATAGATAATAGAAGACAGTTGTTCTGTCACTTGTGAACAACATGAAGAGTGAAAGATGAGGGAGATACTGGTTGAAGGTCTCTCGCTCAGAACAACGGAATTATCATGAAATATAAACCACGAATTTAAAAAAAACTACTTATTTTTTGTTTTGTTTCTCAAGTAAAATTAGAATTTTTTTAGAAACACACGCTTTTTATTTTATAGTTGAAATCATGAACATGAATTATGATGCATGTTATTTTTGTTTTCAACTACGTCTTCCTATGCCAACGCCAGCTTGTAATTTTTTCCGGATTGATGAGTAATATCGAGGGAAATGGGTAATATTTTATCTTCTTTTCGCCTTTAAAGGAAAATTAAAAAATTTTCATGATGAGTTCTAATTGTTAAGCCCAAGTTGATAAGAGAAATATAAATCTGTGATTAATCATAGTTGCTGATTATTATAGTAATCACGATTACGATTAATCAGTAAGCTAATTGTTTCATCCCTAATATTAATACTCACCCACTGATCATCCTAATAATCTCTATTGCAATAATCCATACACTAATCGTCTCATCACTAATATTAAAACTCACCCAAGTTCTTCATTTGCTTCTATATCTCTGTTGGCAAAGAAAGCTATCCGAGGAAAATGTAAATCTTGATGGTTTATGAACACTCGCACTGGTAACAAATTGGGTACACAGCTGTGGTTAATGAAACGAGCAATATTCCCATACCGGCGAGCATCTATACAGTAGGTTTCTCCATCCTGAATGACAGAAATAATCATTTTTCGTATATTATCCTTTACAATTATAATAATATTAAATATGCACAGAGTATTCACTTAATAATTAGAATATAAGCTAACTTCATAGTCAAGTATCTTAATCGAAATAACTAGCTGGAGAAAATATAATAAAATTTTAATAAAAATATATACTTCTTGACACAACAAAGAAGTATTGTTGTTATATTCCGCACAACAAAAACATGTTGATATAGAAATAAATTAGCATTATTGATCTGTACTTAATCACGACGGCTATGCATAATCTCTTTACTCTATTCAGTGTTGTATTGTATATGTTTGACATAGATACACAAGAGTTGCTAGTTAAATAAAATAAGTTCATTCTACTTTGAGTTAGAGTGAATCTTCTTGATTGTTTATTTCTTATTTTTAACATAAATTCCAATAAAACAATCTGGAAAAGGATGATGGGTAAAGGTCCACGATAAAGTATTTACCGAACTTTATCTAATGTGAACGAATGAAAGTACACTTCACTATACAATTTCTTTATAGAATCAACTGAAATATGAATTTTGTTTATAAAATAAATTTACGAGAAAATTTATAAATCATACATTAGATAATATAAAATTAAAGAAGTTGATAGGATAAGTATACTCAAAGCTGTAATGACTAAAAATAATTTACAATGACAAGTTTTGGGTTACAATATAATGAATCAATTTATTTTCTTATATCATAGAATATTTCTTTTTCAAGATTATTTATTTATTAACAGACACAGATAATTATATTGCTAGCCATTATTTCTTTCTTTATGTTATCACAATTCTTTCTTTATTATTTTTATTAATTCGTTATGTAGGCCTACTCTCTCTGCCTCGGGTTTCTGGTATGATATATTTGCATAGGAAATTCTTTAAAATCTAATTTCAATTACTATTCTTACAATATATTTAATATTACAATTATTACAATTATTACAATTTCAAAAAAAGTTGAAGGGGACTCTTCAACATCTACTTACATGGGGAAAAGTTCAGTAATGTCGTAACAAGTGAATCTATTTTGATCATATTTGGAATGTTTGGATATTTTGGCCATATCTGATGGCTTTTTATTATTGAGAATACAAGTAGAACTCAAACATAAGAGCTTGAACAAAGAAGTTCTTGAACATAAGAACTCAAACAATACAAATTGGTCAACATTTCTCCAAAAATGCTGGTTTGGAAATTAAGAGGGAAATGGTGAAAATTAACCATCTTGAAAGGTAATTTTAAATTTTCTAATAATAAAATGGATGATTCAGGTCTTTTGATTGATTCTAAAAGACCTGAAATATGCGTAGTAGCTGAACATGCATTTAGTGTTAACAATAAAATAACTTTAATTCGTTAAATTACTCTCTGAAATCATACTTTTGCGGAAGTGTTGCTAGAGAGAGCAAAAATTTGTAAAAGCCGGCAACAACCCTAAACAACCCCGAGATAAGCGTATTTCCTTAAAGAAAGACTAGTTCAGCTTTTCTTGTGTATATAAAAAATTTAATATAATTTGATAGAGACGATATTTATGCAAAAAAAAAACTGTACAACCAATTCTAATAAAATAAGAACTTTAATAATTTGTGTCCTTAAATTAGTGAACTGGATTAGGACTGATTCAAATAAATTTTCAAAGTTAATATTTTTTTCCTTTTTTTAACTGAATATTGAGTTATATAATTTACGTACTTGTTCTTAAATAATTATTATTTATTGTGCATAAACCTAAAACTTTAATGTGTTCTCAAGACCAATTTTAAATTGATAACTGAATTTTAAACCTTAAGCTTTTCTTTAATGTAATAGCAGATATTTCTTGTTGAAACTCCATATTCAAGGATAAAATAAAGCAAAAGCTTAAAGTTTCAAATATTTAATAGTATAAATGAGCTACAATTGTTTCGCCTTGCGGCATCGTCGGGCAACTGATAATTTACAGGTATAGACAACTATTTAAACATAAGTACAGGAAACTGAAATAAAAGCAATAGATTAAATAATTTAGAATGTTTAGAAATAAATAGATCTATTTCACTTAGGCCTATTCTCAACTTAAATGACCAAATTGTATTAAATTCGTCACCTCTTCTAAAACCCATCCGTAACATAGTTCATTAACCTTTATCTACCTGCTAGGTCATTCCCCTACCTTTCCCGATTTCTCCATTGTATTTCAGTTTCCTGTACTTATGTTTAAATAGTTGTCTATATCTGTAAATTATCAGTTGCCCGACGATGCCGCAAGGCGAAACAATTGTAGCTCATTTATACTATTAAATATTTGAAACTTTAAGCTTTTGCTTTATTTTATCCTTAACCTTAGAACCAGTAAGTGTCCACGCCGTGTACTATGAATGACAGATAGTTCAATTAAAACACATATTTTGCAATTCAACATTTCGCCCACTTAAAATCGTACTATCGCTATAAAAAAAATACCGTTGGAAAGCTAATGTTTCGTAGATGCATAATCATGCAAAAAATATTCCACAAAACGTTATAAATAATATTCCAAAAATTGCTGAATTTCACGTATTTTTTATACATAACGTCAAAGATTTGCGCAGATAACTTTTTTACAAAACAAGGTCATGTTTGTGTACCTTTCCCGATTTGAAATTTCTATCTGTCAGAATAAACAAAACACTGCTCCATAGATCGCATCTTTCTGTTTCTATCGATCGTTTCCAAATGCGTCTAAGTTGTATAGTTTTTATTATATAAAAATTAAACAAAATCAAGAATTTTCGTCATTTTTACACGCTAAAAATTACATTTCTTCCAATTCAACTTTTATCCTAGTAGATATTATATTATCAAAATGTATTTTATATCATTGTAAAGGTAATGTTTCATTCTATCATAACCAAGTTTAGAAATATTTTTGTCGCTAACAGGAGAAACACACTACTTGACTGAAGTATGAGTTCTTTGCGCTAGGTTCGCCTCAGTCTGTCATGTCGACATTTTTTAGAAATTGTAACCTCTGTGTTCATATGATTTTACGAAACGGTAATATTTGTCCAAATGTTACAAGTTGACGATATTATATAGTATTTTTCTTTCTCTTTCGAACTATGAAGTCGAAATTATCCTAAGTTATATAGGTTACGAGTTATAACCATTCTAGGAAATGATCCTCTGAATTTCTAGGCTTTGTAGTGTCTAGACACTTTTGAAGAATTAGATCTTATTTTATATAGAATCTTTCCGTTTTTGGTACTACTGTAAAGAAGAATATTAGATCTTCTATTTGGTATATGAATCTAATTTAGAGCTACAAAATAACATAGGCAGTGGATATTTTAAAACCGGTGAAAAATAAAGAATATTCTCCATTTTGTGTCGTGGCTCATGGTCGAAGTAAAGTGAGTTGTTTTTAT
This sequence comes from Aphrophora alni, assembly GCA_963513935.1. Lineage (NCBI taxonomy): Eukaryota > Metazoa > Arthropoda > Insecta > Hemiptera > Aphrophoridae > Aphrophora > Aphrophora alni. Next base: position 48,308,270 of record OY740769.1, read on the forward strand.
TCGTGTGTGTTTTTATTGAATATTGTGAATTTATACTTTTATGAGTAATATTGTTATTATAATTTGATTACACAAATTATTATAACTGTGTTACTGTCTCTAGAGTGTATTCTTTTGAGTGAATTAATTGTGTTTGGTGTTTTATTCTAGGTTTACCAAGAAGTGATATATTCTAGGCCTACAAGTTACAAATTGTACATTTTATAAACTATTTATAGGCCTAGAACTATATAAACTATTTATAAACTATTTATTATAAACTTTAATAATTATAATGGCATCTAAAAATTTAGCCAGGTCTGATGAACTTGATGTTGTGATAATGGACCCTGATGTTGTATGTAATAATCTTTGAAAAATGACCTAACCTAGTCGTATCACTTTTTATATAAACATAGCTATACCCTTATAAAAATTGTATAAACTGATTTAGACTTTTACCAACATTTATTCACAACTATATTTCAAAACTTATGTATATTTTGAAAAAAATTCTAAAAAATTTTTTTTATGCTTTATATACCTATAACTGTGGATTTTTGCCCCGGTTACAGGGTAAATTTGTTGATTCCGTGCCAAATAACTCTAAAATGTTTCCATATACAGTAGAACCTCTGTTAACCAGCCTCGGATTAACCGGTCCTCGGATTAACCGGCCTATATCGTAGTGTACTGGTTGGATGAGAGTTTCCGAAAATAAATTGTAATTGAAACACCAAAGCGGCGGCGATATCAAACGACTTTGTCGGTAGCGGTATCCCAATGTTGGCAGCGTAAAAACACCGAGGTACCAAAGTGGCGGCGATATCAAACGACTTTGTCGATAGCGGTATCCCATTGTCGGCGACGCAAAAACACCGCGGCACAAAAGCAGCGGCGAGTCAAACGACTTTGTCGATATCGGTATCGCATTGTCGGCGGCACCAAAGCAGCGGCGAGTCAAACGACTTTGGCGATAGCGTATCCCATTGTCGGCGGCATAAAAACACCGCGGCATTGGCACCCGTCGGTATAGCAGACATACACAGACAAAAACGTTTGATGGGCCGCTTTTTTTCCACGAATCAATTTAGTATAGCCTACATTATGGAAAATATAACATTTCTTTTTCTTGGAAGCTTGTGTTGGTTTCGTTTGAGACGCGGTTAAATGTGTCAAAAGACTTGACAGGGGGGAATCTGTAAAAAAGCTTTGTAGTGTTTAATTTTTTCATGTTTGATGTATAATATACATAACATAATATATACGATACATTTATGTACAATAAAATGAGTTGCAATAACATCTTTATTGCATAATTTTTAGTGTTACCTAATTAAATAAGCTTTCTTTGGACGAAAACCGATTTTTCACGGGAGCCTCGGATTAACCGGTCAAACGGGTAACCGGCCCGGGTGTCAGTCCCGACTAGACCGGTTAAGAGGGGTTCTACTGTACATTTTTTTGCATTACACACATAAAATCAATGTATATTTGTGAGAACATAGGTAATAAAAACTTTTGTTTAGAATAAAAATTATAGTTTTGGTTACTGTTTGAAAATAGTAAGAAAATATTCACTTTTTACGTAAAAATGTACCACGTCTAATGAAAATTTTCAAAATTGATTTTTCTTTTTAGCAACTTTTATCCACAAATATATTACAATTCTGTAGTTATACTTGAAAAAATTTAAAAAAAATATTTTTGTATGGTTTACATTACAATTTCTGTGAAATTCTTGCCTGCGTTACTCTCGGATTTTTTGGTATTTCGCATAAAAACCCCAAATGTGATACATCTAACTATTTTTTTCACCACACACCAACATTCTATGCACCTTTCTGAATATAATGATATATAGAAGTTCTGTATAAAATATATTTTACTATTTTTAGTGATTTTTTGAAAAACAAAAGAGAAATTTCAGTTTTTATGTAAAATAATTTTTAAAATTTTGAAAATGTAAGAATTTAAAAAAAAAATTCCTAAATATAATGACAAATAATACACAAAACTTTTGTATATCTTAGAAATAGGTGGTAAGCTTTTGATTTTGGGTGATACAGGTATTTCTGAAAAATGATAACATCATTTTTTGACATGTAACATACTTACTCCAAAACCGTTTCAAAAATTTTTTATTACATAGATGAATTCTATGCATCTTTCTGAGAAAAATGATATCTTATAAGTTAGGTTTTGTGTACAAATAATATATTTAATTAATTTTTAAACAAACGAAGAAACTTAACATTACCGGTTGGAGGGTTAAGCTTTTCTTATAATAAATACAAATTGTATTTCAATTTGGCACCTCAACGTGAGGCTTTAGCTATCTCTCTCTTTTGTATTTCAGATGTATGTTGAAAAGTCAGGGGAATTAGGTCTTCTGAACTATATGGAGTGCCAACTTGAGTGTTAAAGGAATTCTCAAGAGTATAAATAAATGAAATATAAATATGACAGTTATTTATTAATACAATAAAATTATTTTAGGGTACTAACATTATTTGGGATCTCAGATAATGTCTCTTAATTTTTTGCGACTAGCCCTTTGAGTATGAGCTTTTACAGTTATGATTACAATACAAAGTTTTTTTTTTTTATAGTCCCTGGGATTCTAACAGATAACAACATAATTGACAAAACCTTATACTAATTTCTTACATCTAAACAATTGATACTTAATTTTAAATGGGTGTCTAGCTGGTGAATTTATGAAATGATTATGGTGTGAAATGTTCACTTTTATTTGATTTAAGAGTTTTGTTATTTATAATTTTCGGCAAGATAGCTATTGATGATAATTTGATCTTAAAATATGTGAATTCCTTTAAGCTGATACTCATAGCTATTTGTGAAGTAAAATTTATTATGTTCGTCACTCACCAAGATGATGTGAAATTCTTTGAAACAGTTTATAATGATACCTGATTATTTTAAAAAAATGTTCCTTTCCTCTTTCTTGGTCCAACCAACAATCCTCTCCTAATCCTCTCACCTTCTTTTTCTTCCCTTTTTGTAGCAATCTCTTTTCTTATTTCTTCTTTTTCACTTGTTTATTATATTGCATATTTAGCACTACGCTTTAATAAATAAATTATATTTACTGTTTATTTATAAGAAAATTATATGGGTAACAATCTGGTGAATAACAATTATTTTTAATGTATATGTTAATATCCATGAATGGAAATGGGCTATGCAATGAAAAGGTTTTCGTTGATCATGACTGTTTTGGTGGCAGTCAGGATCTTGTGGTTGATGATATGGTACCCTGAGGTGATGGTTTAAGAGCTAACCAAACCTTTGACAGAATTGGTTAATAAATCCTACAACAGAGATATTTACACAGGACCAGCTAAAGTTATTCCTTTATTTAAAAATAGTAACAAGGATGTATTGAAAAATTACTGATCTATTTCCTTGTGGCCTGGTGTATTTAAGTGTGGCCTGGAGTTATTTAAGTTTTTTATTTAATTTAACTATTATTTCCCACTATAAAATTAATACTAATCATACATACAAGAGACCAAAATTTGAACTAATTCCCCAAAACACACACACAAACACCACTATTCCAAAGTACAATATCTAATAGGCAAGTGCGTGAAATTCCCGGGAGTGTAACAACAGTTAATTATTTTTCATTCTTGTGAGAGCTGTCAGAGTAATCAGTTGCCCATTTGGTCTGTGATATATAAGTAAAGAAATTGAATAATTAAACCTAAATCAACCATTGAAGCTATACCAAAAATGTGAAGAAGAATCCAAAAGGTTTAATCTAACTAAAAACCAAGTAATACTATATAAAAAAAGAAACATTAACCTATGGTGAGATCATTCCAATTATTACTAGGCTAAGTTGTGAATCCCTTTATACTAATAGTGAAAACACAGACTATAACAAACTTGATATTTTTGAACATTGTTACCTGCACAATTAAATGATAATTGTAGCCTGAACTATTAATCCAGTGTTTCCGATATGTATTTTCATTCACCCATATTACACTCCATCAATTGACTTTTTATTACTATTTGATTCCCATTTTGTTTCTAAAACTAGATATCTATATGATTTTTTTGTGTTAATACTATTAAGCTTGGGAAAAGGCGGCAACAATCCAAACCGCGAGATAAAGTGCTTATAAAAGCAAATGAACAATTCTGAGCAATCCATTTATTTTGTAAAAATTTGTAAATATATTCATATCAAAAAGACATTTCTTAATATTGAATATCTATTTGTTTGCCATTAAAGAACATAGATTTATTTAAATAATTGTTTGTTTTTATTTATTTTTTTAAAATTATTTTACCAGATAAAAAAAAAGTAAAGTCTATATTAAATAGACATTTCTTTATTATTAAATTTGGCATACCAATGTGAAGACTTTATTTATAAAATATAAAGTTGTATTATTGTACCAATGGATATAAATGTTCAATGGTTAACAACTTGTTAAAAAAACAAAGAAATAACAAGCGAACAGACAAAACAGAAATGAAATATATATATATATATATATATATATATATATATATCCACAGAATTCGGCAATATTCTAGTATTTTAAGCAATACTCTTCGCAAACTCAACGTTTTAGTGGCTTTCCGTACCAACAACAGCGTACAGAAAATACTCAGCCACAGGGTTCCTGGAACAGTTGAGGAAAGAACGGGGGTATATAGGATCAATTGGGATGATTGTGTTATATTTTAGTTATTTAGTTGTATGTGGTACATTGAGTTATAAGTTTAAGAGCTCTTCAACTCGTAACATTGGTGTTTATACACATAATACTCAAAATAATATGACTCCTGGAAAACAGTGCTTTTGAGAAATTGCCATCGGAGGCTGGTGTCCATATGAATAAACCTTCTATAAAAAGCTCAAAGAGCCAATGAAAGTGAAGGTCTTTTAAAATAAACTGAAGCAAATGCTAAAAGTGAGAGCGTTTTTTACTCAGTTGAAGAGTTTATTACAAACACTTCATAAATTTAATTTATTATATATTTATAGGTCTAAATGTTATATTGTTCTAATATTTATTTGCAGTTATATCTCTTTTATATTAAATGTGTATATTGTCTTTAATTTTTTGAATCTAATGATATAATGACTTATCTTATACGATAAATGTATTGTCTGGAAGACTGAATAAAAACAAAATTAATTGAAATTCAAATTATTGTAGCTAAAAGGGGTGCAGACAACAGGAACAAGTGGGGTGGAGGATATGCCGGCTGAGGTTTTGGTCCTGTGTTCAATTCGGAGTAGCTGTGTGTCTGATGTATTATATGAAGGGGGAGGGGGAGCAATGGATGTGGTGATTTCTGTGTGTGGTATGACTGGTGGGTAGGATCAGTCAGATCGAACACTTCCCATCCAATTCCTAAAAAAAGATTAGTGGAAAGAAACTCTCATAAGAAAGAAGAAATTTCAGGACACATCAAAGAAATCGCCACTCATACCTGAAATTCATTTGTAACATAACCTCTGAATTCCAGGATGATCATGTTAAGAATGTTTCAAAAGAAGCTTGGATCTTGACAGAGTATAAATATTAGGAGGGTAGTCAAAATACAACCATCACAGTAACATGGAGGCTTCAGGCTCCAATAACAATCTCCGCAACCTACTTGAACCTGGTCATGTGATGTTTTTGACAGATTACCACAACTTTCTGAAAACATTTTAATTTCATCATACGAAATTGACTGATCTTCACTAAACTCATAATAATTATGTTTTTAATAGACCTACTTTGAATTTTACACCAGTTTGTATGTAATAATTGAAAAGACTTGAGGTAGCTATATCAGTTATAACATGCCTTTAATTCTTTAAATTTGTATAAATATTATCATGTTCAACATTCCTAACCATATTTAGTTTAAATTGGAAAAAAAAAAAAAAAAAAAAAAAAAAGTGTGGCTATCTGTAGGTAAAAAATTGGGTCAATATTTATATTCATATTACTTACTCGATTATCCAAGTCAAACAAATATGAATCATCCTCTCTAGTATCAGCTTCACAATCAGAAATGATTTCTCCAATATATCTGCAAATGCAAGGAATATATGGTTGTAAATACAAATAAAAGAATTATAAAAATCACGAAATGCTAATATAAGGACTGTTATTACTTACTCGCAAACATAAGAGCCTTTGGGTATAATTCTAAGAGTAGAAACACCCCAGCCTTTATTTCCTTTTGTTCGAAAAAGTTGAAATCTGGCTGTAATACCATGCTGGACTACTCTATTCTTGCATGTTAGACGGTTGCACAGACATGCTTGGTTGCATTCAAAGAGCATAGGAGGATCTGAAATATAAGAAATGTGAGAATTACTAGAGGTAGGAGAATCATAGATTTTAAAATCGAATCGGATCGAAATGAATAATTTTTTGATTATCGAATCTCGATTCGGATCTGATCTTGTGAAGCATTTTTATAGGTATAACTATTGTAAAACTTTTCTTGGAAATTACATTGCAATAAACAATAATTACTCTAGTTATAAATTAGTTTATTCCTAAGGTAATGTTATGTGGTGTCTCTAATAATACAAAATGTGTTGATTTATTTGTGAATATTACTATGGATACAATCCAATGAACAAATAATGATATATAGTTTCTTATCTATTAACTTGAAAGGGAAAAAAACTACAGTTGAATTGATACTATACAAAGGATAACAATAAGGAAAGGCTTTTACAGAGCATTTCTAGGGTAGAGGGGTGTATGTAATGGGGACCATGGAATAGACAGTACAAAGAGTATGGGAGGGATCGTTTGAATAAAATTGACTTCTTCACTAAAAGTAAAACATTTTAGATTGGCAAACTGGTGTAGTTTGAGCTCCATTATCTTATGAAAAAAGAAATAATACACACACACACACACACACACACACACACACACACACACACAGACACACACATTGAATTCGCCAGAGAGGAATTAATTGCAATAAATTACTTTATCAAAAAAATTGTCAAAGTGGAAATTATCAGTTGATAATAGGGAGTAATTGTTCGTTCATAATAAATTAAACAGAATTACTGGTTGTATGACATTACTGATATAACTGGATGATAGCCTAATAAGAGAAATATTTTTGTGTTTACTGCTCTGGTTGCTTATGAAGAGGAGAGAGGGTTGAATGTACATTGATTGACAACACCAAATGGACTCAAAATATTTATATTCTGTATAACATAAATAATTTTTATATATAAATATCTTAGATTTAAAAAAACAATGCACATGGTGTGTGTGTGCAAAATTCTCAAGGAAGAATTTTGAAAAACTCAAAATTCCAAAAATTTCAGTAAAATAAACCAAAAATAGTTGAATTGAAACTAACTCCTCTCTCTCTTCTAAGGAAGAGTGGTAAGCATTCTAGCAACTTGGAGACCTAATTGACATATACAATTTTACACAAATATATAGGGAATAAATAATGCACACTGTATCTCATATTTATGCTAAAAGTTTTCTAATAGTACAGTCATTTGGTCGAAAAAATAGAGGTTACCTGGAAAGTTTTCCGGGAGTTTTGAAATTTGGCAATTTTATAGATTTTGGGATGCTCTTGCCAAATTTCAACTTTGCCACCTCGTATGGCTGCCGCTCGCACCGCCATATTGAAAAAATGGCGCCGAAAAGCAGTTTTTTGATTATAACTCCTTTCTGGCGCATTTTACAGGAAAAACATATTTATACAAAATAAAAGTAGAGAAAATTTCCTACAATTTATGTCTTAACCTTTCCTTTCCTAAAATCAATAGTTTCGGCGTAGGAGCGCCGTAAAGTGTAATTCAATACACGTTTCGGCAGAAATACTCGTTTCCACACCACCATGAGGTAGAGTAATCGGCGCATTTTTTTTATCGTGGTATCCCCAGTAGGTCTAATCCACATCTGACTCACTATTTAAGTATTTAGGTAAATTTCCGTCGCTTCATTCTTCTTGACGGACCAGGTGTTGGGTCTTCATCGTCTTTAATACCGATTGAAATATCGAAGACGGAAGTTTCTTCGGCATCATCGACGATGGGATCATCAGTTTCATCGTGGTCCTCTTCGTTCTCGATGTCATCGTTTATTTGCTCGAGAATAGTGTCCGTTTCTTCTTCTTCAATGTCGTCTTGTGACGGAAATGGCGAATTATTGCAAGAACCACCACAGTTCGTACACACAACGGAGCACTTTAGTCCTGCTTTTCTGCATCCGCAAGCTTTTTCACAACCTTTCTTGCATTTGCAAGAAATAAGTTTCAGTAAGCTTTCCGGAGCAGGAGGATCGAATGTAGTAACAGGAATGAGCCCGTTCTTGTCTTTTTTCCATCCCCATTGTTCTGCATTTTTTTCGTTTCCATACCATTGCTGAATTTGGTGATAAGTTCGAAACGAATGTTGTCGTGCTGCTGCCTCTGTCGGTGGTAGCGACGCAATATTAAATTTTCTCTTATATGCTGATGCTGTGAAGCATGCATATCTATAATTATTTAGAGATGTACTTTTCCGACTTTTCACATCGCTGTAGCCGTATAATGCGACAAGGAAACGTTCTCCAGCTTTAGCAATGACTTCTGGATCTGCATTTGGATTTTTAAATACTTCGATAACCGCGTTTAAGTCTGGGTTTTTTTGAAGTACTTTAATAAATTTCATTTTCCCTTGATAAAATAATGCTGATGTGGTATCACAACCACTAAAGGCATGTAAAAATGCAATATGATTTGCGGCTGTTTTATCTTTTATACTGTTTATGGAGTATATTTGTCGTGAAATTTTTCCTTTTCCTGGTTTGAGGATGTATATATTTGGATGCGTTGATAGCGCTGTCAAAAGAACGAGAAGATCTATATCTTCACCGACAACTACAACGAAATCAAATGCCGATGAGAAGTTTATTGCGGTATTAATTATTAACGTATCCGCATCTTCGGTGGCTTGTTTAACCACGAAGTGTTCAGCTTCAAATTTTATCTTCAACATTTCAATGAGGCGGTTTTTGTTTGCATCGTTACCCAGGAATTTACTTTGTGATACAGTTGGCGTCATTGTTTCGTCGAAAATTATGTCGACTGAAGCAGTTTTTCGTGATCGTCGGGATCGTTCTACATATTTGGTACTACGGGCTGCTACATCCTCTGGATATCCGTCAAATACTATAATGGCATACTAAAATAAAATTTGAAGTTGAACACTTCGTGGTTAAACAAGTCACCGAAGATGCGGATACGTTAATAATTAATACCGCAATAAACTTCTCATCGGCATTTGATTTCGTTGTAGTTGTCGGTGAAGATATAGATCTTCTCGTTCTTTTGACAGCGCTATCAACGCATCCAAATATATACATCCTCAAACCAGGAAAAGGAAAAATTTCACGACAAATATACTCCATAAACAGTATAAAAGATAAAACAGCCGCAAATCATATTGCATTTTTACATGCCTTTAGTGGTTGTGATACCACATCAGCATTATTTTATCAAGGAAAAATGAAATTTATTAAAGTACTTCAAAAAAACCCAGACTTAAACGCGGTTATCGAAGTATTTAAAAATCCAAATGCATATCCAGAAGTCATTGCTAAAGCTGGAGAACGTTTCCTTGTCGCATTATACGGCTACAGCGATGTGAAAAGTCGGAAAAGTACATCTCTAAATAATTATAGATATGCATGCTTCACAGCATCAGCATATAAGAGAAAATTTAATATTGCGTCGCTACCACCAACAGAAGCAGCAGCACGACAACATTCGTTTCGAACTTATCACCAAATTCAGCAATGGTATGGAAACGAAAAAAATGCAGAACAATGGGGATGGAAAAAAGACAAGAACGGGCTCATTCCTGTTACTACATTCGATCCTCCTGCTCCGGAAAGCTTACTGAAACTTATTTCTTGCAAATGCAAGAAAGGTTGTGAAAAAGCTTGCGGATGCAGAAAAGCAGGACTAAAGTGCTCCGTTGTGTGTACGAACTGAGGTGGTTCTTGCAATAATTCGCCATTTCCGTCACAAGACGACATTGAAGAAGAAGAAACGGACACTATTCTCGAGCAAATAAACGATGACATCGAGAACGAAGAGGACCACGATGAAACTGATGATCCCATCGTCGATGATGCCGAAGAAACTTCCGTCTTCGATATTTCAATCGGTATTAAAGACGATGAAGACCCAACACCTGGTCCGTCAAGAAGAATGAAGCGACGGAAATTTACCTAAATACTTAAATAGTGAGTCAGATGTGGATTAGACCTACTGGGGATACCACGATAAAAAAAATGCGCCGATTACTCTACCTCATGGTGGTGTGGAAACGAGTATTTCTGCCGAAACGTGTATTGAATTACACTTTACGGCGCTCCTACGCCGAAACTATTGATTTTAGGAAAGGAAAGGTTAAGACATAAATTGTAGGAAATTTTTTCTACTTTTATTTTGTATAAATATGTTTTTCCTGTAAAATGCGCCAGAAAGGAGTTATTATCAAAAAACTGCTTTTCGGCGCCATTTTTTCAATATGGCGGCGCGAGCGGCAGCCATACGAGGTGGCAAAGTTGAAATTTGGCAAGAGCATCCCAAAATCTATAAAATTGCCAAATTTCAAAACTCCCGGAAAACTTTCCAGGTAAAAATACTAAATGACTGTACTATAACACTTGTGGAAATTTACAGTAAATAAATAAAACACATTTTCTCTACAAAAACTGCTTTTATTCAACGAGATGAAACTTCAACGATTCTGTCATCAATGTCATTTGTTCAATTTCACAAGCTCAAAGAGATTGACTATTGTTGAGAAGAATTGAGGATCTCGACTGTTATGGTGAATCTTTAGTATTTTTAATTGGTGTGTTTATTTTATTTATTGCCTGTGTTGGACAGAAACTAAAAATCATCTAAACTATACTTCATATTTTGAACACCTATCACCTAAAAAGTATATTTCTTGACCAACTTCACAAAAAGCACTACAAGTTTTAAAATTATTTAATCAGGTTAAATGTATAATAGAACATATTAGCATCCTACTCCATCACTTTGATACATCACTATAGGACATTGTAGTTCTTAATGTTATCAAACACTTTTTTCCATCAAATAATTTAATTTCCTAAATTGCATTACAAAATAATAAGACTTAATTCCATCTGAAATTTGACATGGTGATAAATTCCAAGTGTTGTAAAAAAAGAAGAGGATGGATTGGAGTGTATGATTTTAGTAAAAGTCTAGTTAAGGGGTATGCAAGACAAAAAAGGTTGGGAATCGCTGCTCTATGACAAAATCAATTACATCACTGACACATTACAAATGTCACGCTTTCATTTCGTTTGTGTTTTTGAGTTTTGTTTTTATTAAAAAATGACATTGGTCAAGTATTTGTAAATTGCAGTCTCACTGTAATTACAATGGTATTGTTTATTAAACTTGTAAAAAAATAAATAAATTTATGTATTTATGAAAATATCGTGTATTTCAATCTTCAATAGTGATGATAATTTGTATACTTCCATTGCAGTCATAATTACCTGTAAACAACTTAAATTGTTTATTTAACTCTAAACATTGTTCTATTTACATTACCTGCAAAATTGAATTCTGGAAGTAGTTTGCCTTCATCATCATACCAGCATCGAATACTGATTTTGCCACACATACAGCTGCCACTACTGCATACGTCTCGACACTTACATGACTATAATATAACAACAATAAACTTCTATTACATAAAACACAATTTTGTTTGAACATCAACATTACATAAAACATTAAAATAAGCTATGTATCATATTCAATTATCATAATGAACATTATTTTCTATTACAAAACATAAAATTTAGTGTAATATTTTATTTTGTTTTATATATTATTACATTCAGTAAGCGAATATCTGTTTTTCTTGTTAAAAAATTTAAATTAACTATAAAAAGACACTAATTATCATTATTCTGAAAAAATGACAACATCATATAAGTAAAAGTAGGTTGAATAATTTTGATGGTTATAAAGTAGATTTTTGCTTTTCATAGGGGTAGAGTGGGAATCCAAGTACGGAAAGTGTTTCTGAATTTGTGGTTGTTGAAATAAAATGTATATTTTTTAATATCTTATACAATCATGTATAGATGTACAGGGTTCCTGATTCTAATTTTTATATTTTCATATAAATAAAATAGAGCAATTGTTAGAAAAATTTTTTTGGTGATTTAAAAATAAACTAACAATTTTAAGAGGAGATTTTAACATAAACAATTTGAAAAATAGCAAGGAAAAATATGAATTTTTGGAAATTTTAAAATCATACAATCTGGTAGTTAATTTTCAATGTCCTACCAGAATAATTTCTAAAACTTCAACATGTATTGACAATATATTTACAAGTTTTAAATTAACAAAGATTCGTAAGTGTGTACGAACTACGTTTGTCAGTTCAGTTTACACAACAACAAAACTGTAATCACAAAACTAAATTATTGTACAAACAAATTTTTAATGAGACCAATTTGAATATTTTCACTTCTCAGTTGGGTTTGGAGAGTTTTTCTGAGTTTTCCCTTGATATTTTTAAAGATAATATTAATAAAAACTAAAACTCTTTTTTCACAATATTTAATGGATGTCTTGAGGCTTGTCCTATAGAACGCTACAAGTGTTTTAGGCAGTTTAATATTGTATCATGGACGACAGAAGACATCAGAGTCTCATGTTTGCAGGAAGTAGGGTTTCTATGAAATGTTGAAGTCCCAAAACTGTACTTCTGAACTATTAAGAAACTATAACAGAAAATATTGTAAAATTTTAAAATGAGTCATTCAGGGTGCTAAATCTTTGTCAAAGATAGATATATTATGAGTACAGAGAATATACCATAGGGAATGTGAAATATTCATAGTGAAACTGGGAAGACCAAAATCAAACAAAACTGTAATTTTGTATAAAGACGAGGAGATAATTTAACATCCCCTACAAATTGTAGAATCTTTTAATATGTACTTTATTGATATTGCAGAAAATCTAAACTTTAGATCAGACTATAGAAAGACTATTTGTTAAGAAAAAGGGAGATCGGAGTTCTAAACTCCTTGTTCCTTCACCCTACAACAACCCCCTCAGAAATTTATAAAATTATACAAAATTTAAAAACAAAAAGACTGTTGGCTGGGATAATATTCTAACTTCAGTATTAAAAGCAAGTGCTCATATCATTTCAAAGCTATTATCTTTTCATACAAACCGATGTTTTTAAATTGGGATATTTCCAGATAATATAAAGTATACAGTCATAAAAACTCTTTTTAAAAAAGGCGATAGGAAAAAAATTACCAACTGTAGTCCTATATCGCTTGTTTCATGTTTTCAAGTGTTAGAAAAATCAATTGTGAAAAAAATCTTTTTTGAAATATTACATTTTGAACCAAAATTAATTTGGATTTTGTATAGGTTTATCAACTTTCTTCAGCAATTTTTTCTGTTTTAAATACAGTTATAAACACCAGTGAGGAGAAAAACCAGATTGCATCTATTTTCTGTGATCTCACAAAGGCTTTTGATTCTGTAAATCATGCCATCTTGTTACAAAAGCTTGAACATTATGGTGTAGTTGTCTATACTGACAGCTCTCTAAATTCTCATCATTCTATATGGGAGGTAGTCCATTGTGGTGTTCCAGACAATTCAACATTAGGGCATTGCTTTTTCTTATGTAAACGATCTAGCATAAAATGTTGAACCCACAAAAGCAATATTATTTGCCGATGATACTACTGTAACAGTAGGTGACACAAATAATGCAGTCCTGGCTAATTCAGTATCATTAGCCATGTGTATGGCGGAAGATTGATTCAGTGTAAATAATTTAAAACTTAATGTAACAAAAACCAAATTAATTTATTATAGCTTATATTCTAATCCAAAATTATATATAATTAAAGGTGATGAAATACTCCAAAATACAAATAGTGTGAAATTGGTTGGCATTACCTTAGATAAAAATTAAAAATGGAAAAGTCATGTTTATGAACTTTCTGAATAACTGTTATTAGTTTATTATGATGTTACATGTTTCATGGAACAATCAAGTAAATAAACTAGGATTTTTGGGACCAGAATGTTTTGTTTTACGATTGGTGATACCATTAAAAAGAATATATACACACACAACTAAATTCAAATTGTGTTTTGGTTTTAAATTTTAAGTTATACAAAAATTAAAGGTATTAAAACTTCTAGCAATATGGCCAGAATATGCCTTGTCTATACCAAATCTGATCAAAATTAGTCCTCATTTCGGTTGTAAGACATTGTAGAAACAACAGAGATAACTTAAGAAAACATCTTTTTTAGACTCCAGAACATAAATCGGATCTTCCATGAAAAAAATCTACACGAATTCTTTCATCAGTCATATAATTTCCACTATATAACATCTATAAGCAAGTAAGAAGAATTCATTATCAGTATCCAAGTCACTACTAGATAAAATAAAGTTTCTTATTTAGTTTCCGTCAAGTAACCTCTTTTTTTGTATTAGTGATGCGTTTCAGGATTTTTATCCCATCTTCAGACACAACATTACTCAACCGAGGTCGTCAAACACTAAAATTATTTACACAAAACACATATATCCCATTAAAAGTACGTTTAGGGGTACTTAATGTTGTGTCTGAAGATGGGATAAAAGTCCCGAAACGCAACTTTTTGACAATGACAGTTTCTGGTTTAACTCATCTGTTAAAAGCCTAATGATTAAACAACTCTGATATAAACACCACAGCTTAACATCACCTAGCCATAACCAACTATCATCATTCAGTAATAAATGCCGATGTTTCACAGATTCCTTATCACTTATTTCTTTTAACATCTAATGAAAGAAAACCAATTATTCTTCACACTGTGTTTTTAACTGTAATATGCTGTTCAATTTAAACCTCCAAGTTATGTCATCACCCATACCTCTAGTTAACTCGAAATTTCGACACAGGTTCATCAACTCTGTGAACAGAGGAAATACTCCCTCATTTATATGACAGACATTGTAACCAACCAGCTTTAAAGCTACCTAGTTGTGTAATCATGTCCTCTACTTAGTTTTACATGGTTTCTGATAGTCTAGAGACTTGACATTTTAAAATAGCTCAGAACTGAATGACAATGCAATAATATTGGGTCAGATTAAAAATTATGTTAAAAAATTTTTTCTTGTTCAAATAATATACCTACTCTTGCGCAACACAATTTACACACTCACTAACATGGAAGCACTTGCACTCACACACATGCACTCACATACACACACAGTGATCGTTTATGCACAATTATTTTTAACATATATACAAACACATTTATAAGGTAAACAAAACATTACAATAACCTCCGTAATTCAGAACTAAAGGCACCACCTTGTATATGTATAGATCTAGAAGAAATAAAAAAAATTATCTCAAAAAACTTTAAAAAAAGAAATATTAATTTTTTTTTTTAAAGACGTTTTTAAAAGAGACTAAAAAGTATAAAATAATTTCTCCTTTATAAATTAATATTCATAATTCCATATACTAATTGTCCTTAAACTTGGTGTTGGTGAATTTTTAAAGAAATCAAAATGCTTGTAAAATTCAAAACAAAAAACATGGGGAGCATGCATGTTTTATAGTAATGGAGACCTTATGCTGTCTAGTGATTTTCATATGATATAAAGATTAAAAAGAGAATTTAAAAAGGTTATCTTTTAAACTCCAGATACATAAACTGGATCATTCCATGAAATAAATCAACATACATTTTTTGGATTAATCAAATAATTTGATCTATTGAACACATATGGGAAGTAAAAGAGATTGTTTGCTAATTAGTAACTTTCACATGACACATATGTACTCATTAGATGGCATACCTGTAAGGATGTAATAGTTCTATCAATGTTTATATTGGATGTGAAACAGTTTTCTATAATGTAGACAAAGTCCTGAGGTTCGGCTTCATCATCTACAGCATTTACACACTGGATAGGATTACCTTCATGTCCTCGAGTGATATCGCTGGAAAAAACAAAATATTTTGACTAACAAAAATGGAGAAGTGACTTAAGTAATATACAAAGTAGAGCCAAGCTGACTGATAACTTTAAAATTTGAATTGTCACGCTCGTCAATTCAACACCCCAACTTTCGATCCACCAGTAGTTCATGTTTTAGGTGTGAACAAAAAAAGTTTAAGTCCCATGATAAAGCAATCAAATTTCATCTATACAAGATTCAAGTTTTTCAACTTTTAACCAAACACAACCAAGTATAAACTGTATTCTGTACTGTGATGCTTTGTTTTCTGAGATATACTCTACTATATTCAATAATTTATTTATACCAGGTGAAGTTCACTTCTCCTGGTATAACTGGTTCACTTCTCCTGGTTCACTTTGGCAAGTAGAAGTGAACTTCTACTTGCCAAAGTTTGTCAACAACCAGTACATGAAATACTGGTTTCCTATGAACCTTCAAGAACCAAAGCATTGTTCTCTACAAATATAACAGTATAATATGGTAACTGAATGTTTGAGTTTGTTGGGCCATATTTTTTTTTTTTTAAACAACAATGGTGAAACTGTGACTATGAGTTCAGTTCATTATGAAACCATCTTGGAAACCTTTAAAGTCCATTGAAAAACATTTTACTACATACAAGATGAAGTATGGCTGTTATTATTCAAATATGTTTGTTATCTTTCATTATGGTGACACTGAATGGTCTTTTTGGTCTACTGATCTTACAATAACAATTTTTTTCCTGTAGTAATTTCAAACTATGTGTACTGGAAACTTCCGACTATTGTTAAAGATTTTTTTGTTTGTTTTAAGGTGAAAAATTGTTGAGGTTAAAATCGCCCGACTAATTAAGGACTCAATAAAGCCATTATTAATAAAATCACCAACTATGTAGACAAGTGTGCAATATCGTTCTGCAAAAATACATTTACACAAATACAGGTCTTCGTTCCAATAATAAAAAGTATCAAGTAATAAGTTTTTAACCAAGCATTTAATAATAAACGACAAAAATATTGATAAAATAAAGACACAAATAAATAAATAAATGTCATGTTTTATTGTAATAATAGGTCTTCAAATAAAATCAGAATACAATTTCACACAAATAATACATTAATTAAATCAAACATGTTTCAATGATAATGTTGCCATCTTCAATGATGCATGAGCTATAATAATCAAACTATAACTAACATAGTACTGTGTCACATTCCTATTTATACGAAATGCGAGAAGAGGAGTGTGGCTTAAACATATTAATACATAGGTATGTCTCTTCCACATTCTCTAAAACTATTCGGTGTAGCACAGTAATAGGTTAATTATAGTTTGATTATTGTAGCAAATGCACCATTGAAGATTGTTGATCATTGTGATTGTTGATGAAATAGGTTTTATTTAATAAACATATCACTTGCGAGAAATTGTGATCAAGTTTTATTTTAATTTTAAAAATCTCACAAGTCAAGATCAATATTTATTTATAATAAATATTAAGTGGTTTAAATGTCTTCACAGATTTTGAATTTAATAATTTATGATCCTATGAAATATACTAGTTGACTCAGTAGTTATTAAACTATACAAAATAATAACAGAAAATTTATTTCTAAAATTAAAGAAGTGAATATTGTAACAATAAAATTACAACTGTACAAGTCGCCACAAGTCAAATCCGCTGAGAGAGGAGGCAGTAGAGAGCCTGACTTTGAAGAAACTAATAGGGACTGTGCGAAGTAAGCCAACACGCATCCCCACTGTAACAGCACTTAGCACTACGACTCTTCTGGAGTTACGTTCTTTTACGTCACTCGGAAAATCATAGATACTGTATTTCATTTTGCAACACAGTTTAAGAGCATAATTTAACAAACAATTTTTTTTTTAATACATCAGTAGGTGCTTTCCTTCCTTTTAAACAAATCATCAGAAATTTCTTAATAAAAACAATATTTTTCCAACTAAATAAATAAATGTAATAAAAATCTTTCCCTTTAACTTAAATTGCAATATATTATTTTTGTATGGGATTATTACTATTATTACAGGGGAAAAAATGATTACTGTTAAAGCAAAAACTGATTAAAAAATAAATATGTTAGTACCTCTGACATAATGTTGATGTAAGAGTTAAGACTAAACATGTTTAAATTATTAAAATAAAACAATATTGTTTAACTTATAAAAAAAACTATACAAACGTAATAAAAACTAATTATTTAAGCAACTCTATTAGCATTTCAAAACATCGGTAGCCTCGCTCGGATGTTAGCCTCATTCAGGGAGCTGTTCGAATTGACAACCATGTGCTACTTTTGCTCTTCTATTGACTATTCCTCAAAGGAGATGACTTGTGGTGTACAGTATAATATTTATTTCTTCAAATTATTCTTATTTCCAGCACCTACTTTGTGAGTATTCGTTGACTTCGTTTCTGTACATTCAACATGAGTGCTCTGAGTTCTACATTAAGTTTTATGGCTGTGTATGTGTCGCTCGGGTTTACCATGCAACAGTCTAAAGGCAAGAAACCAACTCTATTGTGGACATCTACTCTAGCTCCTCTCGCTAATAAAAGTAGTACACATTCGTATACATTTTGTCGAGCTGCAATATGCCTTTAACATAAAACATGAGATAAAATTAATTCAACATAAATATAATAAAGTACATGTTATATTTATAACTCGTGCTAAAATGATGAACCAACAATGAGACAACCATTTTTTGGCATTAAACAACACAATGCTGGACGATAGAATCATAAATATATTTAGAATACCATTAATTGAAAGATATCAATTTCTGAAATTTTTAATCTTCAGTTAAAATGTATGTTAGAAAACGTAGTTTCTTGTACTATTCTACCTATAGATTAATTATGCAATTATCAATTATGTATAAATTGTATGTCCAACAATTTAGTCTTCAATTAGTACTCTCGACTGATTGAGAAAGTGAACAGTGTTTACGAAATATTTTAGAAGTTTAGTTTTTTTTGTGCGTTTTCCTATTTGTGTATTACTAGGTAATACCAAGGACGACTTTCCAAGGTCTGTATCTCCTATTGATACAAAACCTAAACTTACATATTGGAACATGTCCAATGGATATCCTAACCTAAATTCATGAGCAAAATTTAAAAAAGAATTAAAAACACACCTAATAAAAATAAGCACAAAAAAAGACCACTAAGGAAACGAACCTTCAAAATTTAAAAAGAAAAAACAATAAAAAATAAACGGAATATAGCTAATATTAGGCCTAATGAAGAACATATCATGACCTTAGAAATAACAAAGCCACTAGCAATTTGATCATCGTCGTCACAAACCATTTTCATACTATCATCCACAATT